>VMDR010031069.1:0-12164 GCA_007922815.1 Macrotus californicus
TCTTGGCTTCATCTGCTCTACTGTTGACTAACTGTAAATTATTTATTTCAATTAGTGTATCTTTCATTTCTGATTGGACCATTTTTATGCTGTTCAGGTCCTCATTAAGAACCTTGAGCATCCTTATAATCAGTGTTTTGAACTCTACATCTGACAGATTGCTTTTCTCCATTTGTTTAGTTCTTTTTCTGGAGTTTTGATCTGTTCTTTCATTTGTGCCATGTTTCTTTGTCTCCTCATTTTGGAAGCCGCCCTCTATTTGTTTTTATGTATTAGTATAGCTACTATTTATCTCAGGCTTGATAGAGTGGCTTCATGTAGTAGGTAACCTGTAGGGTCCAGTGTCACAGCCTTCTCTATTACCCAAGTATGGTACTCAAGGTGCATCCACTGTGTGGGCTGTGCACAACCTCCTCTTGTAGTTGAGCCTTGATTGCTGTTGTCACTTCCAAGGTCAGCCACCACCTATATTCTGTCCAGGATCACATAGCATAAGCTACAAAGTGATCTGCAGATGGCTGCTACTTTTGCTGGGGTTGGAGGTGCCCAGGAAAGGCCAAGCTGTGAACCAAGGCCAACTGCTGCTAGTGATGAGCCTGGGGCCACTTAGCAAGATGTATGGGTCTTGCTGAAGTCAGATGCTGTTTGCTTGAGAGAATTAAGAAAAATCTAAAACATGGGCCAAGACAAACCATTTGTGTGGAAAAGCCCCTGGAAAAAGCTTGGGTGGGCCTGAAATTTGGGTGGGACAGGGCCTCAGAGAATTACCAGGGTGGGGCAAAAAATGTGACCCAGGCTGATGGAGACTCAAAATGGTGTCCACCTGCCAGCTCTGTGGGTAGGGCTCAGAAAAGGAGCAATGGGCTCTGCTAGCACTTCTGTCTGGGAGAAAGCTTCCCCCAGCTCTCACCCTGATGCCAGACAATTCATTTCCTCCCCATGTGTCTCTGATGCCCCAGAACTGGCACTCGGAGGAAGTGGGCCTAAGTAAGCCTATGCATGGGTCCTTAAACCCTGTAGAGGTCACAGCTGATCTGAGAGATACAAACTTGTTTCTTAAATATTGTTACATATGAGGTCTGTTTAGAAAAAGTCCAGCCATTGTTAATATAATGAGAACAGTTTGCATAACATCGATGTAACCTGGCAGCCAAGGAGAGTGGACTGGAATATACCTGTATAAACAATGACAACTTCACTGTACTAGTTAGTGGGGAGAGTAGATGGCATTGAGTGAGCATATGTACTGTGTGGCTGTCACATTCAAACTGACTGAGCAAGTAGAGCAACATATAGGCATCAGATTTTGCATTAAGCTTGAACATTCCTCTGTGGAAACTATTCAGATGATTTAGGAGGCCACAGCTATGGGCAATTAGTGACTGGCAGTTTCATCACGACAATGTACCAACTCATGTATCGTTTCATGCAGAGTTTCTTGGTGAAACATCAAATCATCCAGGTGACTCAGCCCCTCTACAGCCCACATTTGGTGCCCTGCAGATTCTGGCTTTTCCCAAAACTAAAATCACCTTCATAAGGGAAGAGATTTCAGACCACTGATGAGATTCAGGAAAATACAACAGGGCAGCTGATGGTGATTGAGAGAGCTGTGTGAGGTCCCAAAGTGCCTACTTTGAAGAGTACTGATGTGTCATTGTCCTATGTACAATGATTCTTGTATCTTGTATCTTCTTCAGTAAATGTCTCCATTTTTCATTGTATATGGCTAGATACCTTGTGGACAGACCTTGTATATCAGGTGCATAGATTCAAGGTCATGACTAGTTTGAACATTATGGTAACATTAGTCACAACAAATGTGCATGTACCTGATACATGTAACAATATTTATTTAAGAAATGAGTTTATTTATATATCTCAGATCAGCCACAACCTCCACCAGGTTAACAGGAACCGCCTAGGATTCCAACAGTTAGTTGTGTCTTCCACAGCCTCAGTCCCTACTGGTTTTTACAGGCAGGAGTTATGGGGACTTATCTCCTTGACACTGGAACCTTGGGCTAGGAGGTCTGGTGTGGGTCTGGGACCCCTCACTCCTGAGATATCCCTCCCAATTTTTATCTGCTGCACATAGGTGTGAGTTCAGCCTGTTCCACATTTCTACCTCTCATACCAATCTCAGTGTGGTTTCTTCTTTAATTCCATAGAAAAATAGTATTTATATCATCCTTTAAGACTCCACAGAAGAAACTTTATAAACTTACTGGCTCACTTGTAATCTTTCACATTACCTTATAAGCAACATGAGGACTGGGATAGTGTTTGATTTTTCAGTTGTATATTCAGCTCATTTTTACAGCACATGATAATTGTTCAGTACGTATTTGATAATTGAATAAAACCATTTCGGGGTCTAATGTCTAGTAACTTAGGATCATCTCCCAATGACTCATGTATAATATTTACTTTCTCATTGGAGAATGTTCTTATTGACACTCTAAAAGAAATTTTGGTGACAGGAAGAGGCATAGAGAAATCAGTGACATCCAAAACATAGAAATGCAGAGGCACACGGCAATTTGACAAGGCTAAAGGTGAAGGGAGGACAAGAGACTGACCCTGGCCCAGTCCCATGTACTTTGGAATACCCAGAATGGAACTCGTAAGCTCAGAGACTTTTATTAATCTGCCCAGGGCACATACCCAGTTTGCAGTAAAAATGATTAATTCCCCAGCCTTCTAGTTTCCACACAATGGATGAGTAATTTTTCATCATATACAGATATAGACTAAAATCAATATATTTATGCTTACATGGAATTCCACAACAATGAACTGCATTATTGGTCTTTAGAAGGCTGTGGTGAACTAATGACACAAAGTTCTTTTTATATCATTTTATAGTATGCCTGTTGTTCAAAGACTGGTTTTAAAAAATTCTTTCTGAAGCTTACTCAGTGTCTCAAAAACTTGATATATAAACTCAGCCATAAATGGATCAATTATTTTGAGATGTCATGATGTGCTCCTGCAGGAATGTAAGATTAAAGCAAAACTAGTTGTTTAGTAATCACATTCCTTACGTAAGAAATGGGAATTTGGGCAAGTTCTTACAGGTTCAATATCCCTTTTCTGCCCAGAAGATGCTAGCAATACTCCCTTACCTGAGCCACAAGCTTCTATATTATTGTACAATTGGGGGTCTCCCTACCCACTCTCCCCAGTAACACTGGCCCAAGGGTTGGAGAAATGAAATAGCATATGGTTACACAGTCTTTCCTGCAGCAAAAATGTGACTTAGTGTTTTGTATCCAAAAAGTAAATTCTAGGCTCCCAAAACGTTTTAAAAATATAAATTAGTTCCCATAACCAGGAAATGTAATAAGTATCAAGACTGAAAAATAAAATTAAAATTATAAAAAGGGGGATTTTAAAATATATCTACAACTTACCTAAATCACTAGAAAACGTGCAAATTCTTTGATGTGAGATTCTCAGTTTGTCAGTATTAAACATGACACTAATTTATATGTGAAATAGAATTTTCTGATAGCATTAACTGTTGATTTGAATGCTGTCAGTGAATCTAAAATTATCCCTCATAGTAGTACATGAAATAATTATTGACTAGATAATCATTAAAAAAAAAACAAAAAACCCTTCAGGTAGAAAGTCAGAGCTGGAAGGAGCTTGGAGATTACCTAATAAGCCAATCCCTTCTTCCTTGTTCATCTTACCTTTTTGGTGAAAGTGGAAAGACACAGGCTGTGAAGTCAGAGACCTAGACTCAAATCCTGCCACCAACTAGCATGCTACTTGGGTTATTTGCTCTCTCTTAATCTCAGCTTTTCAAACATAAAAAAAAATGGACAGAATAATATCTACCTTGCAGGGTTAATGTGGTTGTTAAAGAAAACAATATATGTATGTATAACTGAGCATTAGATCAGGTATTCAATGAGCAGTTGTTAGCATTTTTATTCCAGCTCTAAATTATATTAAAACAATTTTTTGCATGGTCTTGTCTTCAATTTCTCACACCCGTTTCCCCAAACATCTGTAATGCCCTTCTCAATCTTCCCGTTCCACAGTTTTCATCTTGCTGTACTATGATTGCACTTGAGGTTGTTCTTATTTCAATATAAAATGGTCTCTTGTTTTCACTGATACTCAGAAGGAAACATCATTAAAAGTGACAGGCTACAATAAATATTTCTTAGATTTAATTATGGTGCAAATATTGTTTCTTTTTTATGCAAAGATCATCCTGCTATAAATAATAATTGCATGTGTATACATGTAGCTACAAAGACCAATTCATGACCCACTATCTTTCTCAGTTATAGCTTATGAGATCGACCTACTTTTAAATTCCAGTAACATCTATCTAAGCCATTGACTACTTTACAACACTAAACACGTGTTCTGAATCACTGAAGTAAAATTCGGATCTGTGAACCTGTGGTTATTTTGTGTTAATTTCTTGCTTAGTTTACGTCCCTCTCTGCATTATACTTTTTACCCCAAACAAAGTAAGATTTAGATTTAGAGAAGGAAGTTTTTTCTTTTCATTTTTAAATTCTATTAAATGCATTGGGGTGACATTATAATAATAATAATAAATAATAATAATAATAAAATTATATGGATTTCAGGTGTACGACTCTATAATACATCATCTGTATCTTGCATGGCGTGCTCACCACCCAAAGTCAAATCTCCATTTGTCATCACATATTTGCTCCCTTTACACTTTACTACCTGCCCCCATCCCCCTTCGCTCTGGTAACCACCACACTGTTGTCTGTGTCTGAGTCTTGATTTGTCTTGCTTGTTCATTTGTTGCTTTCAGTTTTATATCCTTCATATGAATGAAATCATACGGTTCTTGGCTTTTCCCATCTGACTCATTTTACTTAGCATGATATTCTCCGGATCCATCCACGTTGTCTCAAATGTCAGTATTTCATCTCTTCTTATGGCTGAGTAGTATGGACACTTTTTAAAATGTGTTTTAGAAAATGAGAAAAGCTGTGAGAAGCTTTCGGTTCTCTCTTTATAGACAATCCTCTACTGTCAATAATTCAGAACTGCTGAAAAACAAAGTCAGAGGAGATAAGCCATCAGCAGACCAAACTGCACGTCCCAAGCATTGCTTTCTGCAGCTGCTCCAGAAAACCTGGTTCCTGCAAGAGGTCCACTTATAATGGCCTCCAGAGTTGAAAGAGAAGCAAGAGAGTTTCTCAATATTAAGCAACAAGGGAAATGGAAACATTGCATTCAATTTTTATTTGAATATTTGCTGCTACTACCAAGATTTGTGCCTTCAGCAGCACTCCCTACCCTTTGGAAATAATTAATCAAGTGAGGTCCCAGAGGACGTATGAAAAGAAGAACTTAACCCAGAGGCCCTAGGGAGAAAGTATCTTTAATCTGAAAGTCTACTTCTTCTGCTGAGATTGGATGTGCCAAAGATAGATATAAATGCCAGTGAGTATCTGGGTGGGGGCAGGAGAAGGAGGCACAGATAAGAAAGAGGTCACTGGACAGCCTCTACTACAGAAATATTGTGTATACTTGCACACACGAAAAACAAAAGCTGTACAAAAGCATTTGATTCTGAATAGTGATTGTGACTGTACTCGTTAGAGGGCACTGACCATCCACGCTTTGGCCATGCCCTCAGAGCTCTCACTCACTCTGCCTGTGAGAGCTACGCATTGCAGCAAGACCCTCTGCCACTGTGCACTCTACCATACCACCCAGGTGAGAGAATTCTGCAACAGACCATGTTTACTCCACTTGGGCACTCTTTCTGCCATTTCTTTTGTGAGCTGAGAACCAGGTTGATCTGTAATTGCTGATTAAAAGATGTGGACATGGTAATACTACACTAAATGAAAGAAGAGCATCAAGTACATTGAAAGTTCAAGTTCATGGCACCTCAAGCACCTTCAAGGATCTGGTGGAGGTAAAGATCAAAGATATATAACAACTGGTGGGAATTCTTTGCCATTATCTAGAGAGTATCATAAAATACCACTGAGACCTGGGGTAGTGGATTGGAAACTAAATGAATAGCTGCAGTAAGAAGCTGACCGGAGGCTCATCCTGATTCCAGGGCAATTGTTAGAACGAAAGCATGATCACATGTACTGTACTGAGAAAATAGTCCCTATACCATTGGGCCCTGGCTGAGCCTTGCTCCATTCCCAGGAAGCACTCCCTCACCATGCCTACTCTCCCTGTCAATGTCCCCTCCAAACACAGAGACAGCTAAGTTAGGAGGCTCACCTCTATTATCTGACCCTGCGCCACAATGATAGACACTAACTTGTATTCACTGTCATGCAAAAATGTGTTATCCTCTACCAAGCAGCCAGAGAGCCATGGCTCAGCAGAGACAGAAGCTTCCAATGTATTAAATGAGGAGTGAAAAGGAGAGGAAGAGAACATGCTCATATCTCTGTATCTCTGCCCAACTCAGGTCTCATTCTGTTAGAGAGAGGGAGAGGGTAGGAAAGGTATGGAAGGTGGAAGGGAGAAAGGAAGAGTAGGGGAAAAGGAGAAGAGAGGTAGGGTTGGGGAAGAGATCAGATGGGGAAAAAAACAGATAATAGACATTGTCAACAGATAGGGAATTTGGGCCATTTTTCATCAAAGAATGTATATTATGTTTCATATTTCTAAGCTATTATATGTCTACTGTTCTAATACATAGATAATATCTGTAAAATGCTGAATGTGCTTTCAAACTCCTAATACAGTTTTAATCCATTAAGTTTACAATCATCTTATTGTATATCCTACTTGATTAATTTTAGTCACACCATAGATTTGGGTGTTCATAAATTCCTTCACAACCATCATCCTGCTTAATCAAGAATTCACCTTGCCTTAGGTTACAGAAAATAATCAATTTAAACGACACTGCTTTTACAATGAGTGCTATTTCTGAACATTTTCATGCTTTTTTCCCTTCTGTGGCACCTGTAGTGGCTCCTCTTACTGTTGTACAATGAGAGCAAAAGCTGGGGGTTGGTGCCCCTCTCATAAAGTGCAGCATCCTTGAAAATGAAGTTCAGTACTAGGAACTGATGCTTCTGACCCCCTTTAATTTTTCCAAGAAATTCTTAACTACAGAGAATTTTTTAGTGTTGGAACCAGTCAGGCACTGCTCAACAAGCAAGAGAACAGGAAGACTTCAATCTATTTCTGGCTTCAGTTTATCACACAGCTTAACCAAGCCTTATAAAAAGCTAGATATATGTTAAATGTTAAATCCGAGTGGAAAGTTAAATGAAGCTGAAGTGTCTCTAATTATTCATGTAATTATTTTTGTAGTTTGCATTATTTCTCTGTGTTTTGCATTATTTATGTAATTGTTTATTTATGTAATTATTTTAAAACTCATTTAGAAGATGTATACATACACCCTAGTTTGCCTTTTGAAAGGCTAGGTTTGTGAATGTTATTTGGTATAATTAATAATTACTCTTGAAAGTTCCAAATCTCAAATCCACAGTAGCATCCCAGCCAGATGGCTCAGTTGGTTGGAGCATTGTCCCCACACCAAAAGTTTGCTGGTTCCATCCTTGGTCAGGGCATACACCTAAGCTGTGGGTTCAATCTCTGGTCAGAGTGCATATAGGAGGCAACTGATGGATGTTTCTCTCTCTCTCTCTCTCTCTCTCTCTCTCCCTCTCTCTCTCTCCCTCTCTCTCTCTCTCTCTTTCCTCTCTCTCTTTTCCTCTCTATCTAAAATCAAAAACAAATCCTTGGGTGACAATTTAAAAAAATACAGTGGCATAAAACAGACCTCTAACAGCCTCCTCAAGAGCACATGTGCTTCAGTTCAATTAAGTATCTTTAATCTCCCCACCTAAGATATTGTTGAGATTGAGAACCAGGGCAGATTGCATGAGAATACCTTAGAGTGCGCATGAACCTTTTTAATGTGTAGTCAATTATTTTGCCTCTCGAGTGGCCTGATCTCTTTTCTACTTCAGATATCACAGAACATTACAAGATCTTGGGGTGCTGATCTTTGCAGGAGTGTTCGATGCACACCCCATGGGCCGCATGCAGCCCAGAGTGACTATGGATGTGGATCAACACAAAATCATAAATTTACTTAAAACAATGCTTGTTAAAATTATATTTTATTGATTATGCTATTACAGTTGTCCTGAATTTTCCCCCTTTGCCCAACCTCCACCCAGTACCCTCCACTACTTCAGGCAATCCCCACACCACTGTTCCTGTCCATGGGTCATGCATATAAGTGCTTTCACTACCCCACTTCCTGTACTTTACATCTCCATGGATATTCTGTGACTACATATTTGTACTTCTTAATCCCCTCTTCACCCATTCCCCCACTCCCCCTCCCATCAGGCGAGCACCAAAATGCTCTCTGTATCCATGATTCTGTCTCTGTTCTACTTAGTTTGTTTCTTAGAATTCAGCTGTTGATAGATTTGTATTTATTGCCATTTTATTGTTCATAGTTTTGAAATTCTTTTTCTTAAATAACTCCCTTTAACATTTCATATAATAATGCTTTAGTGATGATGAACTCTTTAGTTTCTTCTTTTCTGGAAAGCTCTTTGTCCGCCCTTTCAAGTCTAAATGATAGCTTTGCTCAGTAATTTTGGCTGTAGGTCCCTGCTTTTCATTTGAATATTTCTTGCCACTCACTTCTAGCCTGCTAACTTTCTTTTGAGAAATCAGCTGACAGTCTTATGGCAACTCCTCTATAGGTTATTAACTTATTTTCTCTTGCTGCTTTTGAGATTCTCTCTTTATCTTTAACCTTTGGCATTTTAACTATTATGTATCTTAGAGTGGGTCTCTTTGCATTCATCTTGTTTGGGACTCTCTGTGCTTCTTGGACTTGCATGTCTCTTTCCTTCAAATTAGGGAAGTTTTTTTCAAATAGATTTCCAATTTCTTGCTCTTTCTCTTCTCCTCCTGGCATTCCCATGATGTGAAGTTGTCCCAGAGACTACTTATACTATCCTCATTTTTTTTGGATTCTTTTTTCTTATTATTGTTCTGATTGGTTGTTTTTTGTTTTCTTTTCTTCCAAATCATTGATTTGAATCTCAGCTTCATCCACTCTACTGTTGATTCCCTGAAAATCATTCTTCATTTCAATTAGTGTATCCTTCATTCCTGACTGGATCTTTTTTACGCTGATGAGGTCCTCACTAAGTTCCTTGAGCATCCTTATAACCAGTGTTTTAAACTCTGCATCTGATAGATTGCTTATCTCCATTTCATTTAGCTCTTTTTCTGGAGTTTTATTATGTTCTTTCATTTGGGCCATTTTGCTTTGTCTCCTTATTTTGGCAGCCTCCCTGTGTTTGTTTCTATGTATTAGTTAGAGCTGTTTTGAATCTGTGTCTTGATAGTGTGCCTAATGTAGTACATGTCTTATAGGGCCCAATGGGACAGCCTCCCCTATCACCCAAGCTGGGTACTCAAGGTGCGTCCTTCATGTGGGGTGAGTACAGCCCCCTTGTAGTTGAGCCTTGGTTGCTGTTGGCAGATCAATTGGAGGGATTTGCTCAGGCCATTCAGCTGCAAAGATTGGCTGTGACCACTAACCACCAACCTCTGTCCTCCATGGAGGGTCAGTTGTGCAAGGGCAGGGTGGTGGCACTTCAACATGGTCTATAGCAGTTCACTGGGTATGCTGGCCCTGGGGTTTCCCAGGTGGTGCAGACCAAGTTCAGCCCCCACCTGCATTTTGACCAGGCTGCCCTTCCTGAGCTATAAAGCAATCTGAGATAGCTGCTATTTGTGCTGGGCTTGGACATTTCCAGGCAAAGCCAAGCTGTCAAACTAATCTGGCTGCTGCTAGTGCACAGCTTGGAGCTCACTGATGCCAGCTATTGCTAGTTTGAGAAGATTCAGGAAGTTGTGAAGCAAGAGCCAATACCAGCCATTCATGGATGGGTCTGTAAGTTGAGTGGGGCAGTCTCTGGGGATTCCAAGGCAGGTCAAACAGTGTTAGCCCAGTTGATGGAGTCTCAGATATGGTGCCAGCTTGCCAGCTCTGTGGGGAACAGGTTTAAAAAAGAGTCAATGGCCTCTGCTCACCTTGATGCCAGACACTTCAGTCTCTCCCTGTATACCATTGGTGACTTTCAAGTTGCTACCCTGGTGCTGGAGCTCAGAGGGAGTGAGTCCGAGCTCATGTGTGGGTTCTTTAAGAGGAACTGGTTGGGGCTCCAGTAGTTTCTTCCACCGACTCAATCCCTGCTGGTTTTTGCAGCCAGAAGTTGTAGGGACTTATCTTCCTGGCACTGGAACCCTGAGCTGGGGGGCCTGGTGTGGGGCTGGGACTCCTCGCTCCCAAAATATCCCTCTCAATTTTTTATTCACTACATGTGGACCAGGCAGTTCCCCATCTGCACCCCTCCTACTAGTATGGATGGATGTGGTTTCTTTAATTCCATAGTTGTCAGACTTCCATTCAACTTGATTTCTGACAGTTCTGAGTGATGATTGTTTTATATTTTAGTTGCAATTTTGATGTGGTTGTGCAAAGAGGTGAGCCATGTCTGCCTATGTTGGCATCTTGACTGGAAGCCCAATTACATGTATTTTAGATTACTTAATAGTTCCCCATAGGTCACTGAACTATTGGGGGTTTTTCTTCAGTTTTTCCCTGCTTTTTTGATCTCTCTTCACATTTACTAGCCCTTCCTTTTGCAGTTTCCAATCTCATATTAAAAGCACCCACTTCAAATTTTTTATTTCAAACACTGTATTTTCAGTTTTACATTTTCCATTTGGTCCTCTTTATAGTTTCCATTTCTCCGCTGAGATTTCCCATATGTTCATTCATTATGACATATTTTTCTTCCAGCCCATGAAAATATTTACAATGGCTTTAAAAGAACTTGTCTGTATATTCAAACATCTGAGTCATCATGTGGTTGGTTTCTATTTACTGCTTTTTATCTTGTCTGTGGGTCACATTTTCCTGTTTCTCAAATGTAAAGTGATTTTATTCTATACTGATCACTATAAATTATGCATTTTGATATTCTGAATTCTGTCATCTTTTTCTGTAAAGCAATGATTTTTGTTCTAGCAGTCAATGGACTTGGTCGAACTTCAACTTGAAACTCTGACTCCCCTGTAACTACCTGAAACCTCCACTCAATTCTTCTTTCTTCCAGGTCTGAGGTATTGCCCCATGTGTGCATAGTTCAGAGACCAATCGAGACTTAAGTGGGGTTTATGTGCTGGTTTGGAGCCCTCCACCTCAAGTAGCTCCCTCATTTCCAGGAATTCCTCCCCTCACTTTTTACCTACCTTGGCAACACCAAATCTATCTTTTTACTCCTCGAGCCAGTAAGACTGCAACTTCCGGCTGAGTTCTAGTCATTCCATATCACTCTTAACAGGAATGACCTCAGGCAGAAATTCATAAATGTGAAATTTCCCCAGTATAGTTCCCCTTTCCAAGGATTTACACTCCTCCAGTTTTTGCTTGCTTTTGGTCACTCTCCAACACCCTCAAGTAGTTATTTTTATTTAATTGAGAAGTTATTCTTCATCTCAACATCATAATCTACCCAATACTAGGTACCCCACTATTTACTGAAAGCAAAACTCTGTAATTACAGTGTTTTAAGATAAAATAATATCTAACTCCAACTTATGCGAGTAGAAAACAGTAAAAAAAAACAAGTTCCCTACTTTCTAGTGAAAAATATTTAAAACATATGTGTTTACCTCCCACAGTCAAAGACAAAAAAGGCAAAAATTCTGTTACATATTAAAATTACCCACTTCATGTTAAAAATATACAGAAATTCAATTGCAATAATGTCCACTCTTCGTAAGTTTATTCCAGTTTCCTAATGGAATCCTTTGTCCTCCTATTATACCACAATTCCCAGAGAATATAAAAGTTTATGAACCAAATTATTCCCTAGTTTCTGAAAAATATATTGGCTTTCTAATCACGTGTCAATAATTACTCTTCAAGTAGGAAGTTACAGTACACGTTATTGACAAGATAACCAAACTCAGTGTTCACTCTTTCTCCCATTTCACCTCCATTACAAAAATTTGTAAAATTAAATATCAATAGTACCCAAACGTAGTTTCCTTTGCAACTGGAAGTGGGCCTGTAACACAGTTTGGGCCAATGATAAATACATGGAATTTTGCTAGAC
>VMDR010031070.1:0-12157 GCA_007922815.1 Macrotus californicus
TTTTTTTTTGCCCTGGTTACTCTATTTGTCCATGCAGTTGTTCTCTCTTAGCCTGGATACCCACCTTCAGTTCCCACTAAGGTGTCCACACATGTCTTTTCCTTCCTTTTATACTCTGCAAGTTCATGTTTTATTGCATTTTATATAGTATAAATTCATTAATTTTGTTGCTTTCATTTTGAGTTTTACATCTTTCTAGAGCTTTCGTCTTTGCTGTTAGTCATGTGTAGGTGGAAATTTTTTTGTCGTTGTTTTGTTTTGCAGGTGATGTTGCCAATAGTATTGACATAAACTTTGGCAGTAGTCACTCTGCCACCTTTCACTTTCATTTTGTTTTAACTTATCCTCTGAGCGTCCACCATAGAAACAAAAGAGGGTTCATTTTAATCCACTCTGAACTCTGCCTCCATGTCCTGGAATGTTTGTATTTATGCCTCCATCTCTTCTTTTGACCCTAGAGTGTTTACTCATGTCTCTTCACTCTGGTTAGGATGAGAACTGCCCCACTTGGTACCCACTGTTATAATTTATTGTTATTTTATTATATATAGTATACAGTATATATTATATGGTATATTATTACACCAATCAGTAGTATTATGAGATTGGGAAAGGGTATTTGACATTCACTGAAGGAAGTACAGCAGGTCTTTGAATGTCTCATTCAACTTCCTTTTATTATAATATTAATGAGATCCCTTAGGAACTTAACTCTTGTTTATATCAATCAGATTATGGTAAAATTGGTTTTATTATACATTATTTTAATTTGCAGAACCTATTGATATTGTTAAGTGAGGACTTACTGTATACTAGTTAAAATAACTGAAAGCTTTACTGATTTACATGAATGCTAGGTATGCTTACAGACATGACCTGTGTCTGACACTGCGCAATCTGTCTTGAATTGATAAAAATGAAAGGCAGTTCTTCAGTTTATGCTTGCTGCATTTTCTCAAGGCCTTGTAAATTCTTCCTCTGTTGAATTCTGCTTTGCTCGACCTTTCTATTATGTGACTTTGTTCTCTGGTTTCTCTCCAATGTGTCTTTGTTTTGGTGAGTTCTCTCCAGTTCTTAGGTGGTGGACTGAGCATCTTCAGAAGGAAGTTGTATACCTTGTGTTCCCAGGAATCCCTGCAGGTGTTTCACAGTGAATGCCAGGTGGCTGTGTGACTGCTGAGCCCAGAGCTAGTTTTGGTCATTTCCCTGAGGGCAGATGGTCCCTTCTGTCTTCCTTTTATCTCCTCAAGGTGGGCTTTGTATTAGACTGTTGGACAATAGGTGAACACACCCCAGCAGCTGCTTTTGCTTTACTCACAAGTATGGGCTTAAGCACTTAAACACAGTCTGGACATTCTTCAGTAACATGAAAGAGAGGGGGAGGATATATGGGTCTCCAGTGTGCCCAGGACTCTTGTGTCATCTCTCCCATTCTTCCTGAATGTCTTGGACCAGAGGCAATTTGATGTGACCATCATGGGTGTGGCCCCTGCTCTCTGAGTCTGGTGGGGGTAGACCAGGAGGCAGAGGTAGGGCAGGGCTTCATAGAATTCATGCACCCCTCCTGTGCCTCCCCAGAGGAGCCAGACCTCAAATACTGGTCTGTACAGGCACAGCTCTTTTCAAGGAACGCCAAAAAGAACATAAGTTTTGATTTTCCAGGTTGGTTGGTGTAGATGTTTGAGAGCTGTCTATAACCACTTCCTATCTTTAAACTAAGTCTGCATTCCTCCCTCAAACTCCATGTCCCAGCAAATTAAAAATGGATCAGAAATAGTCACAACAGCAATGATGTCCAGGAAAAGCTCCTCTGAACCAGGCATTGAAGGGACAATGACATGCTTATTCCCAAGCTTGGTGGACTCCAAACTGATGAAGTCCCCTGAGTTCTCTTCAGTCTTTGTATCTCTTTTTCTCTTCCTCAGTCCTGACTGTGTTGCCCCCATTTCTTGCAACACCAGGTTTTTCTTTCCTTGATTTTTGGGGCTAAAGGAAAGCATGCTGGAAACAGGACTCCACAACCAGGTCAATTCTGCTTCCATGTGGAACCTTAGCCTTGCTCCACCTCACTTCTCCCATCTGTAAAGTGAGCATAATATTGTCTGGCCCACCCAGGGGCTCAGAGAATATCAAATTAGGTTGTGGTCTGTGAAAAATATGTTGCAAGCTATAAAGTACTGCATAAATACATATGGTTGAGCTGGGTCTTGTCCTTCTCAGTGACATGCCTCAACGGAGGGACATGGAACGGGAAGGTCTGTCAATGCCCCCCGGGCTTTGGAGGAAATGAGTGCCAGTTTGAAATCCCGGTCTGCCAGAATGGAGGCTCCTGGGATGGGATCAAGTGTGTGTGCACCAGCCTCTACCAGGGGCCAAAGTGTGAGGAGGTGGTCTCAAACATCGAGATACGTGAGTGAAACTGCAGGGCTCTTTCTTCCCCAACCCTGGGCCCCACCTCCATGCTGGGCACCCATTCCTGATCCTTCTTTGCTAGGAATATGGCCTCTTCCTGGGGCAACAACCATTTCATACAGTGGTAAGAAAGTCGAAATATTTTTAAAATGAACAAATCAAGAAGGTATAGTTTGGAACAAAATACAAATGTGATACAGAATTTTACCATAAAATATGCTTAAAGTAGGTGAATGTATGATGGAGCAGAATACCAAAAGTGTATAGAATTCTTTAATAGAATATAAGACCCAAGGTTCCTTGGGCTCCAGTGCAAAGCCATGAGGAGTACATTGTCCCCCCTCTCTCCAGGGGCACTCTGGCGAGATCTGAGGGGGTGTTGGGGGTGGAGACCAGGCTACTCCCCCACTCAGAGCAGAGTGGCCAGAGGTATGGGTCTCCTTGGTAGGAAATTTAGTGGGTCCTGCCCTCAGTGATGCTGTTGTCTGACCCTCTCAGAACCTCCAGAGACTGTCTCTGCCCAGATGAAACTGAGTGTCACAGTGACCAGTGAGAATTACACCGAAGAGCTACAAAACCGGTCTTCTCCGGAGTTCCAGAAGTTCAATAAAGTATTTACAGAACAGGTGGGCCTGGGAGAGCAAGTCCCCATTGCCACTCAAATCTCCCCAGAGAGGGATCTCTAAGGGCTAAGAAAGTAGATGAAGGCCATGTTAGAGGTGTGCAAGTTTCTCAGCTCACTGTTTCCTCAGAGCTTTCCAGGCAGGGGTGGGGGGAACAAAGCAAGTTTCCACCTGGGGCTTCCCAGGGACCCCAAGGGCAGGGCTGGTCTCTGGGAAGAGACATCTTTGCTTGGACAAAGTAACCCTGTCCTCTGGGGGTGGGAACCGGGAGATGCTGCATGTCCATCCTCTGCCCTTCTGAGGTCCTATGGAAAGGCCTAGCAGGCCTCCAGGTGGGGCCTCTGGGATAACAGTGGCCCTCTTTCCTTTCAGATGAACCTAGTTTATGCTGGAATCCCTGAGTATGAAGGGATTAACATCACAGAGTTGATGTAAGTATCTGAGGCTCCTAAGAAAAAGGTCTATGGAGTGGAACTCTAGTCTTAATTATGAAGACAATTGTAACTATGCCCCTTGAATTAGTCTGCTAGAGCTGTTGTAACAAAATACCCCAAACTGGATGGCTTAAACAACAGATATTTATTTCTCATGGTTCTGGAGGCGGGAGGTCCAAGATCAAGGGGTCAGCAGGTTTGGTTTCTGTTGAGGCCTCTTTCCTTGAATCGCAGACAATCGCCTTCCCACTGTGTCCTCGCATGGCCTTTCCTCTGAGCATGTGCATCCCTGGTTCTCTTCATGTAACCAAATTTCCCTTTTTTATAAAGACACTGATCAGATTGGATAAGGGCCCACCCTGACAGCCTCATTTTAATGTAATCATTTCTGTGAAGACATATTGTGGGATACCAGAGGATTAAGGCTTCAACATATACGGTTTTGGGGAACACAATTCAGCCCATAAAATCCTCTAACAATTATAGTTTCACATACATTTTTCCAAAGGAAAGCTCATAACCACCCTGTGAGTGAGGCCAGCAGGGCTGTTCCCGTTGTACAGATGAAGAAGCTGAGGCTTAGAGAGATGTAGTGAGTTGCTTGAGGGGTCATTTATAGAGTGGTAGTGCCAAGATACCAACACACCAGAACACCTGGAGGCTACCACTTGTGTGATGGACACCCCATTAGTCTTCATTGAAGAAGCTAAATAACTTAGCTTGCAAAGGGAAACCCCTAGGACAAAAGATGTCCAAGTTCACAGTTGTCCTATATTCACTCCTATTCACCTAGGATAGGATTCTGCCCTCACAGAATCTTTACCCTGTTACTGATCCCAACTTCATGAAATCCTTGGGAACACAAAGGAGGTATCCTTTCTCGTGGTTTCCAGATTCATCATTGATAATTTTCAAAAGGAACTTGTAACTAAAAGAAATTTTTTTTTTACAAAAAGCACAGAAAAATGCTGTTTACCAGCCTTCATTTTTCTTCCTTCTCCAATTCTGTCTAACATGAAATCTGTCTCTCATAAGAGAGGCCACTCCAGGTAGGACCAGGTGGGGCTCCCAAGTCCCTTCCCAGGCTACATGCACAGCAGGTGTCGGGGCAGGTCATGGCAGCTCTCCAGCAGCTCAGCTACTCTGGAAGAGAACAGTGTTTTTCATTCAGCCCTTAAAACTCCTCTCCGAAACCGGCATGTGTTGACCCTGTCGGACTCCCTCTTTTGCTCCTGGGGTGGGGGCGGGCGTGGGGGACTCTGTAGTGCCAGTCTTCCTCCCTGTACTCCACCTGTCCTTCCATCTCTCAGGCAACAGAGGGAGGATGGCGTCTGTGGACCAGGCACTGAGCCAGCACCTTTATGGTCCTGCCTAAAAGTATCGCAGGTTTTTGTCTAACCCACCTCTTTAGGCAGATAGGAGGAGAGCTGGGCTCTGAGGTCTATGAGGAAGCACATTGCAGGAAAATGATTCTTGATCAGAGGGTGGGGTATTGGGAGCTAGGGAAAAAGAAAGGAAGCAAAGGGAAGCTGTGAGCATGTCTGAGGCCCTGGCTTCTCCTAACTCTTGAGCCCCGAGTAGGGAGAGACTTTTGACAAGATTTTTAACCTTTTAGGTATCAGGGACTCCTTTTAGAATTGACAAATATTTGTGAGAGTAGAAAAAATAGACATATGCGCCTTGAAATTTTTGCATATGGTCTTAAGAGGCTCACAGACCTCCCATAGCCAGCCTACCACCTAGAAATTCATAAATCCTGTAGGAGTCCCTGGTGCACCCTCCTCCCCCATGGTCAATGGCCCCTTATGGATACCTTGCCAGCAGCTGCCAGTCTCCTGCTTCAGTACATATAGTAACACCTTAAGGTCGACCACTTCCATGGTGCCATCCCTCTGTCCATCTTCATTCCCAAGCCTTTCCTGAGTCTTCCAGGTGATATGGATCCTATAGTGATGTATAAGTGCAATGCCTGGAATAGAGCCTTTACCCAATAGACATTGGGTCTTCATTTTCAACCATCCTCCCCCAGCTCTGCCTTTCCACGTGGGCAGAGAAGGCAAAACCTGCCTGGGGAAAGGGTTGCAGAGATGAGCGCCCATTAGCACTCAGGAAGATGACCAAGGACATCTTTCTCTCTCTTCTCAGTCGTGGCAGTGTGGTGGTGAAGCATGACGTCCTCCTGAAGACCAGTTTCACCCCGGAATACCAGAAAGTTTTAGAGAATGCCACCAAGAAGATAGAGCAAAAAATTAACAATATAACCAACGAACAAGTAATGGAAGATGGAAACTGCACAAGTAAATTCTTAGGCTTCTGGGGAGGGGCATGAGGAGGCTTTCAAAGAGTCTTTGAGCTTGTTATGCCTGGGGTGGGGGAGGGCAGAGAGGCAGATGTGGGGAGGAGGAGAATATTAAGAGGCTAGAAATCAGTCCCAATCCTGGTCACTCCAACTGGCAGATGCCAAGAAAGGCTCTGAAAGGAGGATGCAGAGGCAGATGTGCTAAATCCCGAATCTGCACAAAAATAAGGATGAGCCTGACTTACCGCCAAATGTAGATGTTTCTCAATGCAATGAGCAATGTGGGGATCTTGGCTAAGGAAGGTATGGGAGAAGAAAGACACTTGGGTGGTCATGGTTCTGGAAAGCTGGAAGTGAGGCTGGCATTTCCTCTTTGCAGGGACTGATTTCCACCCTCATGCCCTCCCCTCACACATACACTTGAGTCCCCTGCTAAACAAGCTCATCAGGGGCTTTGTGTCTCCTTCACAGGCATACTGTGCTTCAAAGAGAATGCCACCAAGGTGCAAAACATCTCAATTACCCAATACAACCCTGAAGGTTGGTGACCCAAGGGCTTCAGGGAGGGCAGGGGAGGCAGGCAGAGCTCCCAGCCTTTTGATCATGTGCCTCCATGCCCCCTCAGAGGAATGCCGGGAGAAAGCTGGGAAAGACTTTGCTGATTACTTCTTCGTGGTGTACAAGGACCAGAAACCAAAGTGCATTAGCCGCTGTGAAGCTGGCTTCAATGTCTCCATGAACTGCCACTTTGGGAAATGCATGCTGGAGCGCAGCGGCCCACGTTGCTAGTGAGTATCTCACCACCCCACTTCAGGCTGGCTGCCCTCCTCTCTGCACCCCCTGGGGACCCCACTCCTCTAGACTCCAAGGTTGTGGAGCGAGTCCTGGACTTTCCTGAATGCAGCCAACCACAAAAGACACGCATGGCTAGAGCCCCAAGGCCAGGTCCAGAATGGACTGAGAATGGTTCAGAAGCTGCCTTCCTTTCCCTGTGCTTTGTGTCCAGTGAGGTAGAGGAGAGTGTCAAGCTCTGAGGAAGCAGAAGGAAGGCCCCAGCCTGGGGAAGCCCCTAGTCAGATGGGGAGGACAGGGACTTGCTTCCAGGGAGAGATCAATATCCCCTGCTGGTGAAGTGGAGATAGAAGATCACACCTACATGGGGAGGGTGGAAAGCCTGTAAAGGCCAAGGGAGTAGGAAAGCAATGAAAGGCATTGCCTACTGAAACTAAACCAAGGAGACACCAGCTGGAGCAGCAGGTATGGGGTAAAGACTCACACATATGCAAAGGCTTGAGTAGTTATTCAGGTAAAGCTTCCTGGAAGAGGAGTTTATAAGCTGTTTTTAAGGAGTTTATTTCCTTTCCGGGGAAGGCAAAAACAGCGTTTAGAAAGGGCATCTCCAGGGAGGAGTCACTCTGGGTCAGATATGGGGGATTGTTCTTCCTCATAGAGAGAGAAGCTGAAAACTAAGATGGTTGCTGTGTGGGTGAAATGGTCTTTTCTGGGTTCTCAAGGTGCAGCCCAGGAAAATTGTAGAGTTGGGCCAGCTGTTTCAGGTCTGGGTTATAGAACCGATAGGCCTAGAGCTTGGCATTTTGTCTATTTAAGGCCCACCCATGGAAACTGGACTTTATTTTTGTTCATCCCCTAAGGGCTCCTTGCTCTGCATCCCAGCAATCTCTTCACCTTTTCCTCATTATCCGCTCATGGGGTCAGGGCTGGTTCTGAGGCTGGGGGACTGTGGGCATTGGCTGGCCCTGACTCTGAATGGCTCCCTCTCTTCACCTGCTCCTTCTCTCCATCTCAGCTGCCTGACCACAGACACTGACTGGTACCGGGGGGAAACCTGCGAGTTTAGCACCAAGAAGAGCCTAGTGTACGGGCTCCTGGGGGCAGCAGGTGCAGTGATACTGATTGTCCTTGTCATAGTCCTGGTGTTTGTGTTCCGCTCCAGGAGAGAGGTGAAAAGGTGAGCCACTGCCACTGCCTCTTCCATTTGCCTCCACCTCCTCCTCCTTCCCTGATCCCTCTGTTTTTAATCATGTTATCCTTGGGGTGGACAGAGCCAGTCCCCAGATTTTTGTTTCCATTCTCTGCTCAAAATGGAATCTCTCCCATGTTTCTATCAACAGGCAGAAGTCCAAAGTGGCTCAGTTGTACAAGTGGCATGGGGAGGATGGTGAACCAGCCCCTGGGACCTTCCGAAACATTGGCTTTGACACCTCTGAAGGTATTAGAAATTCTCAGGGCCCTGAAAATATTTCAGGGTGGAGAGTTACATCTGAGGCATGTGGGAGGGGCTGAGGGAGCAAAGAGGAAACGCATTTTCTTCTCCAAAACGTTGGGTTCCACACCTGCAGCCCTATTTCCACCACTGGCTCCTGCCAGGCCTGGATGGGCACCAGCATGGGCACAGCATACTTAGACCTTGAGGAAATATCACAGGTAATCGGAAGGTCATAGGTTTCTCCACATCACAGAACCGTGCCTCTGTGGAAATAGATAAGCACTTTGGAGTGGGTAAGCTCGTTAACAGGTGGGTTATAGCTTAGTAAAGTGATTACCTATAGATTTTGTTGTTAAATGTACATGTCAAAATGTCTAGAAATTGAGTCTTTAAATTATAAAGAAGGAAAAAATGGAATGAGGAAAACATTTTAGTCTATCCACAAAAAAACAAGAAAGGGGAAATAAAAAAGCAAAGAGCATGACAAATAGCACAAAATAAGAGAGAAAACAATCCAATAACTGTATCAATAACTATAATAAATATACATGAGTTAAACAATCCAATTAAAAGAGTAGACTGAAAAAAATCTATTCACCATGTATGAAAGACACGTGTAAAATAGAAGAGCATGAAGAATGGATGAAAACAAAAGTAGGGGAAAAGACAAAGCAGAGAAATAGCAAAAGAGCTGTTGTTCCATGTGCAGCTATATTCACTGTGGACAAATAAACTGTGAGGCAAAAAGAATTATAAAAATGATCAATATCTGCTGGGAAAATGATTTACTTTGTTAAGAAGATACAACAAGTCTAACCTGTGAGTCCTATTAATGCAGCTTTAACATATATAAAGCAAAAATTGACAAAACTACAAGTAAAAATTGATAAATCTACCAGCATGGTGAGAGATTTTTTTAAAAATAAAATCACTTAGTAACTGGTTGATCAAGTATGCAGAAAAAAATCATCAAGGATATGGCACTTTCATACAAAATAAGTAACAACCTTAATATAATTGTCATAGACAGACTGCATTTCACAACTGGAGAGCATACATTCATTGTAAGAGTATACAGAAAACTTGTAAGAATCTCCACACACAAAGTCAGGAAAAAGTCTCAATAAATTTCAAAATATTTATTTAAATCATACTATATTATCTGACGATAATGCAAGTTAGAAATCAATACCAAGAATATTTCTGGAAAACAAAAATCTTATGTCTTGGAAAATTCTTTAAAAATTTCTAAACAACTCATGAACCAAATAAGAAAGCATAGTGGAAGTTAGAAAATACTTGGATCTGAATGATAACGGAAACACTTGGCTTCGAAATGTGTGGGATGCAATCACATCTGGACTCAGAAGGGAACTTATGCCTTAAAAGCACTTGTGTGGAGGAGGGAAAGAAGGGCTGGAAGTCATCGAGCCGACTTCCAACGTAGGAAGTGAGGAAAAAACCACAAGATAACATCAAAGAATGCAGATGTAGAAATAAAGAGCAGAAGTCAACAAACTAGAAAGTAGAAATATAATAAAAAGAGTCAACAGATCAAAAGTTTATTATTTGAAAAATAATAAAGTTGACTGATTTCTGCTTATGACTAATGAAGAGAAAAGGCTGAAGACACAAACAGCACCAGGAATGAATGAGGAGACAGCGCTATGATCGCAGCAGTGATTTAAAAGCTAATAAAAGACTATTATAAACATCTTCCAACCAACAAATCCATAAACTTTGGGCAAAATTTAGATTGGTCCTAAAACTGTTTTTTAAAGTTAATCAGACTCAGATGGTTTTACAAGTGAATTGTACCAAATGTTGACAGAGCAGAGACTGATAATCTGATACAAACTCACTACTCAGAGACTGGACAAAGAGGCAATTCTCTCTATTCACATTATGAGCCTACCATAAATGTTTATAGCAAAACCAGACAAAGGCAGTACAAGAAAATAAATTTAAAGACCAGACTTACTTGTGCACATAGACATAAAGACACTCAACAAAAAATTAACACACCAAGCCCTGGCTGGTGTGGCTCAGTGGGTTGAGAGCTGGCCTGCGAACAGAAGGGTCGCTGGTTTGATTCCCAGTCAGGGCACATGCCTGGGTTGCTGGCCAATGTCCCTGGTGGGGGACGTGCAAGAGGCAACCACACACATTGATGTCTCTCTCCCTCTCTTTACCCTTCTCTTCCCCTCTCTCTAAAAATAAATAATATCTTAAAAAATAGCACACCAAATCTAGCAGGTATAAAAAACACCAAAAGTTCAAGATTAGAATAGCTATTTATGAATTCACCGCATTACCAGAATAAGAAGAAAAATATGATCACTGCAATGGATGCAAAATAAAGCATTTAATAAAAGCCCTTATTTGCCTGTCATAAAAACTCATCCAAATATGCATAGAATCTCCATTTCCTGATAAGGGTATCCACACAAAAATCATTCTCAGTGATAAAACATTAAAAGTCATTCAATTCAACCAGAGGTTGGCAAACTTTTTCTATAAAGGATATATTTTTGGGCCATGGGCTATATGATCTCTGTCACAGCTACTCAGCTCTGAGGTGGCATGAAAGCAGACAGAGACAATATATAAATGAATGAATGAGTGTGGTTGTAAAACTTTATCCACCACTTAAAATTTTTCAAAAATTCTTCCCTTGTGGGACATATAAAAACAAGTGACAGGCTGGATTTGACTCAAGGGGGTAGCTTGTCAACCCCTGTATTGAACCAGGAGCAAGTCACACGTGTCCTCTATCACCAAGTCTATTCATTATTGTCCTGGCTGTCCTAATCTGTATAATAAAAAAGAAAAATAAAGTGTTTAAAGATTGGAAAGAAAAACATAAATCTGTCATTTGCTCATGTGGTTGTCTTACATGAAACTCAAAAGAATGGTAAATCACTAAAATTAATAGATTTAGCAATGTTGCCAGATATAAGATCAATTTTACAAGATGAATTGCATTTCTATGTATCAGCAACAAACAGATAATGTAGGCAATATAAAAAACACTCTTTATACAGCACCTAGAAATACTATCTACCAAAGGATGTTTAAGACTTTTCAGGGGGGAAATGGTAAAACTTTATTTAAAAACATTGTAGAAAACCCACATGAAAGAAAACCCACATGCTCATGAAACGGGCAGCCAGCATCCTAAAGCTGCCACATGCCACCCAAGCCAGACCAAATCTTAATGGACTTCATGAACTTGAGAAGGTGCTGGTAAAGCACTTACGGTTTTTCTTTGTTGAATTTTTAAATGTGATTTTTTTTTTTACATCTTTTGAGAATCAATGAAACCATTTGCTGAGGTCAAGTAATTTAGGTAGCCTCTTTTGTTTGCAAAAGTTTTCAGGATCTTGAAAAAGGGATGCACCCCTCACCCAGCAGTGGGTGGGATTAGAGGGAGAGATGAGAACTTGTCTTCTAACCTTCTTCTTCATGGCACTTTCTCCCTGTCTAGAACAAGAGAACTCCATCGACCTGGATTCCATTTATAGTAACTTCCAGCCCACCTTGGACCACATAGACTCTAACACAAAGGTAAGAAGGGTCTGCATGAAATGCTCACTTCCCTCTGCTCTGAGACCCCATCTCCCTTCCAACCATGGTAGGATGGTTGGAAAGCAGCCATGTTTATGATTTGCTAGTCCAGGGGATCATCCAGGCCTACACTGCTGGGAAATGGGCATAACTTGGGATGGCATCGGGTTGGGGAGGAGAGTTAAGCAACAAGGTCTACCTGTTTCAGACCCCTGAGGCTTCAGGCTCAGAGGTTTCTGTCTGCACTTTAAGTATGTCCTTGATGTCCAATTTATTTAGTTATTTTAATTTTCAAACACACATGAAAGTCAAAATAGTAGTGCAGTAAATACCTAGATTAACATCTAAATCAACAATGTTTAACATGTTTAACTTATATATGAGTTTTTGCTGAACCATTTGGAAGTCAGTTGCAAACATTATGACACTTGGTAGCTATACACATTAGTATACACCTCAGAATGCCATTATCACACCCAATAAGTTGATAATAATTCTAGAATATCATCCAATATCCATTTTTTCAATTAACCCAGGAACATCTCTTATTACCAGTTTTTTCAAATGTGAATACTGCAAATTTCACTCACTGACT
>VMDR010031071.1:0-12158 GCA_007922815.1 Macrotus californicus
GCTTACTTTAAAGCTTAAACTAGTGATTAGACCCAGTTACAGAAGATGAAATCACTGGTTAATTGTTCTTAGACAATATTGGCAGGAAAAAAAAAAAGGCTGTTCGCTCCAGCAGGGGACACACATCTGGAAAACAGAAACAAGCAGGAGTGTGCCAGGGAGTGGTAATGTCTCAAAAGTACTCGTTGACTAAGTGAATTATTTATTTCATAAAGCCCCTTAGTTCCTGAGAAAGGAGATTAGCATCCCCTTGCCTAGAAATCTAAACATTTGGCAAGTATGTTGAGACCCAATGCCTGTCCTCTCTCTACTCCAGGCATTCCCATTGTCTCCAAGAATATACCCAAGGGCAGGGCTCAGCACAAACTGAGCAGGAAACCAATCTAGAGTGTAGGAGGGAATGTTTATCAAATGAAGGAAATATATGGGACCTGACTGAGACATAGCAGCTGGATCTGTGAGAATGAATGTGAGACGGCTTTGGACTGTGGTGGGTGTAGAATATAGGCTGGTTAAGGGATAATTTAATGAAATAATTCAGTGTTCAACCTTAAGTCAAGAAGACGTGCAACATGACCAAATACTCTTCTGGTACAAGGGGGTTTTGTTGTTGTTTATAGCTAGACATGATAATGGGCAATCGTAAATGTGGTGGATATTAGGGAGTTGCTTTGACAGAATGCTATGAAACAGGTTAAAAGTCTCAGAGATGGGGTTTGTGAGACTGGGTTTCATATATGAGAAGGGAGTATTCTTCCCTTCCCTCCCTGTGTTCATGGGATGGCCCTGGGTACGCCGAGGCAAAAAAAGGTTGTTCTGGTGAAGAGGACATCGGCATCTTTGAGAAGCGTGATGACAGTAGCCTTTGACAGTTGCCGCTATTCTGTAGTCTCAGGACATTGTGCTCCCTAGAATCACTGTGAAGATCAGATTTCAGAGTGTCAGAACCAAAAGGTAGAACTAAAAGTTTACAAAACTGTCTTTTAGTTTTAACTTTTATTTTGAAATAATTTCACATTGACAGAAAAATTGCAGAAATAACACAGAGATCTTTTCAATCAATGACACTGGAACAACTGGATATCCACAAGTGAGAAAATGGAACTGAAGCCCTACTTCGCACCCCATGTACGAGAATTCACTCCAAATTAATCACCGATCTCAATGTTATGGCTGAAACTATAAAACACTTAAAAGAACACATAGAAGTAAAGCCACATGACCTTGGACCAAGTAATGGTTTCTTAGATATGAACCAAAATCTCAAGTGAGAAGGAAAAAATAGATAAATAGGATAGCATCATGATGTGTCAATGATAGTGCATCGATTGTTTTACCTGTACCACCATGTAAAGAGATGGTGGTGTGGAGGCAGTGAGAGGGGGGAGTGAGCATGGAGGAACTCTGTACTTTTTGCTCCATTTTGCTGTAAAACTACTAAAACTTCTCTAAAAATTAAAAAAAAATAATTTCAAAATATACTAGATGATATTAACAGCAGATTAAACATCGTAGAAGAAACAACTGGGCATTGAACAATTAAACATTAAAGACATAGTAATGTAAACCATCCAAAATGAAACACTGCTAGAAAAGACTGAAAAAATATGAGAACTTCAGTGAGCTATAAACTATCTTGACTTACTCTATGTCCACAAATTTGATAACCTAGATATAATGCAACAATTTTTTTTGAAAGACACAATCTGCCAAAAGTCACACAAGAAGATGTAGATTATCTGAATAGGCCTATGAAATCAATAATTTTAACTTCTCAAAGCAGAAAGCACAAGGCCCTTCTGGGTTTACTGGTGAATTCTATCAAAACATTTAGGGAAGAAATTACACCAATTCTTCACAATCTCTTTCAGAGACTGGAAGCTAAGGGAATGCTTCCTAATTCATTCTATGTGGCCAGCATTACCCTAATACCAACGCAAAACAAAGACAGCATGAGGAAAGAAAACTGCAAACAATATCTCACATGAACATAGATGGAAAAATCTTCAACAAAATAAAATTATACACCAAGAGCAAGTGAAATTTATTCCAGGTATGCAATGCTTGGTTCAACATTCAAAAATCAATTAAATGTGATCTGCCACATCAACAGACTAAAAAGAAAAACTCACATGTTTCTATCAATAGAGTCAGGAAAAGCATTTGATAAGTCATTGAATAATAAATAAACAAGATAAAGGAGGAGACAAGAAATGCCCTGAAAGTGTGGAGGAAGACACAGATATTATGAGAATGAATCTCAGTCCAGAAAATTGGTCATGGAAGATTTATAATCTTCTGGAATCAGCCTAACTCTGTTTTGTAGTCTTCATCTTACCAGTCTGTCAAAAAGTTCAATATCAATCATAACTCTCACCCAGCTCCTCACCCCATTCCAGATATATCCCTCACCTTTATGTGGCCACATGCATTAGGTCCCACTGGTTCATCCATGTGGTACCCCACCTCATGCCATCCACTCTGATGCATCTGTATCTATCACCCTTAGCACCTAGAATTTTAGATGAGGTTGGGGCCCATATGTCTAGGAAGCACCTTCTCTAGGTAAACCAGTGCAGCCTTCTCAAATCTTGGCACCTTTCTTAGATGCTTTGAGAGAATAAAGAACGAGTCCTCACTGCTGGCAGCATTTACAGAGGAATATAACACTTTCCAATGCTATCCTAAAGTCATTTCTATCTTGATCTCTTCAATAAGTTTAGGTTTTGCAAAAGATAAGTTCTTTGAGCCTTGAAAAAAGGCCTAAGGTGAATAATATGCAAAGGCTCTAGCTTCCTCCTGGGAAAAGGGAAATGAAGCAGAGGAAACATAAATCATTGTAATAAATATACAATTTATCCTATCCTGCAGAAAAACAGGCAATTCAAACAGAGGTAAATGCTGACCAGGAATTATCAAATGTTATAGAAGAGGTGTGTCTAACCCAGACTTGGGGAGATCAGGGGAATTTCATGAAAGAAGTAACGTCTAAGCTGAAACCTGAAAGATGAATTAAGAATCGGCCAGGGAAAGGGGAAAGAGATAGGAAGCTAATGTGTGTAGTCTCTGAGGAAAGAAGAAGGCAGGCTTCAAATATTGTCATGAATCCAGCGAGTGTACAGATCAGGAAATGAGATAAAGTGCTGGTGATACGCTTCAGAGGTTGGGTTGATGGAGAAGCTTGTCAGCCATAGTAAGGGGTCTGATTTTTACTCTGTGAGCAAGAGAAAGCCATTAAAATGTTTCATTTTAATCCTCACCTGAGGACATTGATAGAGGGGAAGGGAGGGAGACAGAGAGGGAGAGAAACATTGATCAGTTGCCTTTTGCACACGCACCAGCTGAGGTTCAAACCCGAAATGCAAGCATGTGCCCTGACCAGGAATCGGACCTGTGACCTTTGGGTTTACAGGATGCCCCTCCAACCAATTGAGCAACATTGGCCAGGGCTCATTAAAATGTTTAAGCCTAGGAAAGACCAAATCAAAACACAGAATCTTCTCAGTTTAAAAAGATCATGTTCGTTTCAAAGTAGAAAACTGGGGTGCAGGGTAGCCCTGATCGTTAGTGAACAAAAAGAGCAGTGGAAGACCTCTCACAATAATCCTCAGGAGAAATGATACTACTGTGACCTTGAGAAGTAGCAGAGGAAATGGAGAAAAGTGGGCATATTTCAAAGATATGAGATTGTACAATTTACTAGATACAACTATGTTATATTTCATGGATATTAAAACTCCATTGATTTAAAAGGTATCATTTTACACAGCACTAGAAAGAAAACCCTGCTAATTAATAATATGACTGCTTGTTAGAAGCAGCCACCATTGATTGTTAGAAACACCACAGTCTCGGGGATGTAAAATGTGGGGGGAAATGCACTTTGTAGACTGATAAAACGCAATAGATTGGATGTAGGAAGAGAAGAAGGAGTCACAGATGTGACTGGGCAACTGAACTAGAAATGAGTGAGAGGGCAGCTGAGACAGAATGTGAGGACTGGGGAAGAGAGGCCTGCAGAGATGGTGGTCCCAATTTTGAGTCAGCTGCATTTGAAGTATCTGTGTGACACCCAAATGGACATGTCCGGTAGTCAATTCATTATGTGTGTCTGGAATTTAAGCAGACAGAGAGGTCCAAACTAGAAATAAAGAGATGTAGGAAATTTGCAGAATGTGTTTGAAAAAAAAAAAAAAAGAAACTAATATAAGGAATGAGAGACTGGTCAACACTGTGAATCAGTACTAAATAGTTAAATAAAACTGAAACTTATTCCTTTCCACTGGATTTTTTATAAGTGGGTAGGCACTGATTACAGAGGCTGGGGAACAAGTCAGATTCTCAAAGGGGAAGGCAAGACAGAAGAAAAATAAGGGACTGGCGGAAGAAGTTTACTGGAGAAACCAGTGCTGAAAGAAGGTACGCAGGTGAGTGAAGAGAGAAAGAACATTAGAAACAAACTTCACCTGACTCACATGACCTACAGTGGGACCTAATGAACATGGCAATGTGTATAATTCAGCCTATTAATTTTTCTCTTTGATAAGAATTACATCACACTAACTTCTTCAAATTTATAACTTGTTAAAGAAGATTATGTACTAGTCATAAGGAGTAGAAAACTTTATCAATCAAATCCTCTTTACAAATAAGGTCTGCTTGGAAAAAGTCCAGCCATCGTTAATATAACGATGTTTGTCCGACACTGATGTAACCTGGCAGCCAAGGAGAGTGGACTGTACTGGTCAGTGGGGGTGGTAGATGCCATTGAGTGAGCATGTGTACTGTGTGGCTGTCACATTCAAAATGATTGAGTGAGTAGGGCAAATTTTGCATTAAGCTTGAACATTCCTCTGCAGAAACTATTCAGATGATTCAGAAGGCCACAGCGATGGGCAACTGGGGATTGGCAGCTTCATCACAACAATGCACCTGCTCATACCTCATGTCTCCTGCACTGTTTTGGCAAAACATCAAATCACCCAGGAGACTCAGCCTCGCTACAGCCCTGATTTAATGCGCCACAACTTCTGGCTTTTCCCAAAACTACAATCACCTTCGAAAGGGGAGAAATTTCAGACTGTCGATGAGACTCAGGCAAATATGATGGGGCAGCTCTGATAAAGACTAGAACTGTGTGAGGTCCCAAGGTGCCTGCTTTGAAGGGGACTGAGGCATCAGTGTCCTATGTGCAATATTTGTTGTAACTTGTATTTTCTAAAGTGAATGTCTCTATTTTTCCTATTACATGGCTGGATACCTTCTGGGCAGACTTCGTAATTGTTACAGACTGGAACTATGTGAGCCCCAAATTCGGATGTTGAAGCCAATGTGAAGCCCTAACCTCCAATGTGACTGGATTTGTAGATGTGGTTTTTAAAGAGGTGATTAAATTAAATGAAGTCATAGGGTGAGGCCTTAATTCAATGGGACTAGTGTCCTTATAAGAAGAAGAGACCCCAGGCGTTCATGAGCCCAGAGAGGTGACCATGTGAGGACACAGCAAGAAGGCAGCCATTTGTAAACCAAAGAGAGAGGCCTCAGGAGAAGTCCACTCTGCCAACATTTTGATCTTGGACTTCCAGTCTCCATAACTGTTAGAAAATAAATCTCTGTTGTTTAAAGCACTGAGCAGGAGGGAAGAGCAAGTGTAGGAGGCAGGGAACAAAGCAGGAAAAGTAATGCTGCTAAATTTCTGTTCATAGGTCACAGTAATAGTCAAATTTTATTAGCTTCTGCCCCTTAAGTTAGAATTTAATATTTAATTAAAACTGAGTTTCAAATGTTCCTTTATGAGTTTCATTTAAATAGCTTTTGTTACTATTTCAAAATCTGATTTTTAATCCAAGGAAACTCTAACTAGAGTTATTCTAATTAGAACACAAAATATTCAGCTTGTTACCTGGGATACTTAGTTTAGATATTGCTAGGCATGACTTGTGGCTGAAAACTGGGATTGCTTTCCACAGTATCAAAAGATGGCAATATGTATGTTTTTTATTTTATTGATATGAACTTCTCTTATCCTGACATTCCTAAAACTCTACCTGGATTTGGGTCCTGGATTTGGGTGGACAACTAACTAGTTATGAATTTTAGGGTTTTATTTTTAGGGACTCAGCACTTTTAGTTGGTGTAACCTATGGACTCACAACCAATTTCTGCCTTCCTCATCCAAGCTTTAAGTCAACAAGTCCCTACACACACACCAAATGAGGTGAGAAAGTCTACTTGGAATCATTAAGAATTTCATACTATACTAAGAGGCATTCATTTTGTATGTGGCATACTTACAATAGTTATGCTATAAGCCCATCATTTTAAATGCATACATTGTTTGATTGGTTCAGTGGCACAGAGTTCCTCTTGAAAGGGTATTTTGCGTGCAGCATAAACATGAGGCATTTACTCTTGGGTATCTCTCAAATCTGAAATATACGCCATCTTCACTCCAAAGCTCCATATTATATAGTTACATAATGGAATTCTATTTTTCACTGTTCGCTACAAGTGTCAATGCTAGTCCTTGCCTTGAGAACAGCGACCATACTAGAAAGACATCTGTGGATATAAAGTAGGCCGTAGTTTGGTTGTGTACCAAGATATGTACAGAAAAAAAAATTAAAGTCCCTTTTCCCCCTCAACTGCACTGTTGGAAACTTGAACAAAAAGTGTTTGTTTTACAAGTTCTGTAGTTTGAACTTTCATTTCTGCCTTAGTATGTGAGCCACAACACACTGAAAGGATAGGTCCTATTTTCCTTGGTTTTGGAGTTTGGGAATAATGCAAAGAGTTCCTGGGTAATACAAAGCTCGAAATACAAATTCATTGGCTCAAACCCTCTCAGGGCAAGAAAGTTAGAAGGATATTAGAAGATCCCACCCGTCTGGAGCAAAGACAGGACACTGCTTCTCTGTAATGCTGTGCTGCAAACGCTTCTGAGCTGATGCAAAGGTCAGCTGAACAGAGACCTGTGAAGATAAAACGTTCTTGGTTCACTCTCACTTCATTAGATCCTTTTCACTTTGGTGAGGGCACTGTTTATCTTCAGAAAGCGGGAGGAGATGCAGATGGTGGAACACCTGGAGCCAAGGTAGGGTGAGCATGTTCTGAAAACAATGAAGAAACCAGTTTGGTTCTTCCGAGAATTATGAGCATTAAGGTGGTGTACTGACCTGGCTTCCCTAGGAAAGCAGAGCCTAAGGCAAAGGTTTGTTTGGAAGGTGATTTCAGGGAGCAGTCCTAAAGGTGAGGGTGAGTCAAACAGAGAAGAATGCATCTGCCAGTTACCCAGCAAGTACTGGGGACTAATGATCAACCCTAAGAATTCTTCTGAGGAGCCTTGTGAAGCACAGTTCATAAGGAAAATGAAGGGGGCAAGCATTTGTCCATCAGCTTTCAGCCCCCTGGTCAAGAGTGGCCTTGGGGGCATTGGCTCCCTGCTCTTCCGGTGTGTACACACTTGAGTGCTGTGTAGGCTTCTGTGCGCATTGTGAGCGGTGTCATCAAAGAAGCCCAGGGATGGTGTCTTGTTGTACTTGCACAATCCTATGTGATGCTGGTCGCCACAACAGTGCCTTGTGTGAGGGAGGGGCTAAGAGGATTTGATATACTGCAGAAGAGTGCACCCCATTCACTTCTTAGATCCACTCATACCCACTCGCAATTCCAACCCTTAAGGGGCTGGCCAGCCACAATGCCTGAAAGGACCTGAGATTATTGATGAGAGACCCTCTTGCCCAGCTGATCTCACAGCCGTAGCTGATATTGACCACCTCCCTCCTCCATCAGCCACTCTCTGTTTTCCTCATGGTAAGCCAGTTCAGCGGGTCTAGGACTCTTGCCTGTTACCTTGATCCAGACCTTTATCTTCTAGTATCTTACATCTGTGATGATTAGTTTAATGTGTCAACTTGACTGAGTCATGGAGTGCCTAGATATTTTACCAGACATAATTCTGGGTGTTTCTGTGAAGGTGTTTTTTGATGTGTTTAACATTTAAATTGGTAGACTGAGTAAAGCAGATTGCCCTCCCCAGTGTGGGTGGGCCTCGTCCAATCAGTTGAAGGCCTCAATAGAATGAAAAACTGACCCTCCTCTGAATAAGACAGAATTTCTCCTGCTTGACTCTCTTCCATTCTGGGACATTGATGTTTTTCCTGACTTTGGAAAGGTCTTCCTGGGTCTCCAGCCTGCTCTGCCCTCTGACTGAACTACATCATTGGGTCTCCTGAGCCCGCAGCTTGTCGACTGCAGATCTTAGGAACTGTCCTCTGGAGAACCCTGAATAATTCAGCATCCTTAGTCACCTTGCCCTTGTGAGTCATGGCTGCTGAACTGCTCATTCACAGTGACCTCCGCACCTGCTCATTGCCTGCCCCGTATTCCTCACACCTCTTCTCCTTTTTCTTTACGTCAGCATCTAACTACATAACAAATTATTTCTTTCTTCATGTCCCATTCTCAAGAAGGTGTTTAGCTTCTGCCTAGAAAGTAACAGAGAGAGAGAGAGGGAGGGAGCAAGAGGGAGAGAAATGTCAATGTGTGGTTGCCTCTTGAGTGCCTCCTACTAGGGACCTGGCCCACAATCCAGGCGTGTGCCCTGACTGGGAATCGAACCGGCGACCCTTTGGTTCATAGGCCAGCACTCAATCCACTGAGCCACACCAGCCAGGGCACAAAAGGGACTATTCTCATGTCTAGAGAATTCTGTATCACTTTGATCAGCCGTGGGACACAGCTATTTGTATATTTACGCTCTGATAATGCCATTTCCTGCACATAAACATCCTCAGTCTCGCTGTGTGTCCTACACACACACACATTTATCTAGGAGTGTTTCAGACCTCACAGTCACAAGCAGTAATGGCAAACTCTGGCCTTCTGTCTGAGGCATCTTCTTCCAAACTCCTAGCCTTGGTTTGAGGAGACAGAATATCAATCGACATGAATTGGAAAACATGCAGTGTATTTCAGTCACCCCCCACATAGCTACACAAAACTACATCTGCAAATAAGAAAAATCTGGCTTTGGTCCCACGGGCTAAAGATTGTAATTCGGAGGCTTTATCAAGATTTCCTTCCACCCAATAATGCCTAGCAAATAGGACACACTGGAACAACCCTGTTTCCCTCGGTCCCGGGATCCCAGGCAAACCTTGTAGGTCAGCCAAACCCCTTCTCAGAATGGCTATGAAAATGCCATGTTATCCATCCCTTTCGACCTCGATTTGTTGGAACTGAACTGTCTAATTTTGCTTACAAGGATCAGTAAGGCTTCCGTCCATTGCATGATGATGGAGTTTGGGTTGGACCACAGCCAATCAAATAAATTACAAATAAAGTCATGATACCTTCCTGCTTTGAGAAACATATCTATCAAGTCATGGGCAATGCTCTCTGTATACCTCCCCCCAAAGTGAGAAGTACTAAGTCGCTCAGATATTTGGGGGAAGAAAAAGAAAGCTTCACAACTTGTTTTAACTGCTATTTTGAAACAGTTTCAGATCTACAGAAAAATTGCAAAGGGAACGCAGAGAGTTCACGAAAACTCCACACCCAGAGTGCCCCATTAGTAATGGTCCATTTGTCACAATCAATAAACCAATGTTAATGCATTATCATTAATTAAAGTCCATACTATATTCAGATTTCATGAGGGTTTTTTTCTAATTTTCTTTTTGTGTTTCAGAATTTCATTCAGGATATCACGTTCCATGTAGTCATCACCTCTTCTTAGACTAATGCTGGCAGGGACAGTTTCTCAGACTTTTTCTGCCTTTCTTATGGCCTTGGAGTTTTGAGTAACACTGATAAGGTATTTTATAGAATATCGCTCAAGTGAAATTTATGTGATTTTTTTTCTCGTTATTTGGCTGGGTTTGTGAATTGGGGGGAGGAAGAATACAAGGATAAAGTGCTATTCCCATTACATTATATCAAGAGTACCTACTATCCACATGAGTTATCACTTCTGACGTTGACCTTGATCACCAGGCTGATGGGTCAAATTCATTGCTGTTTTGAAAGAACTGAAATTAAGCCTAGCTCTTATTTAAACAACGTCTTAAAACATTGAAGGAGTGGGGAGCTATGCTTCTCCTCTTTGAGGGTGGACTATCTGCATAAATGACTTGTAATTCTTCTATGTATGGGCTGTCCTCCCCCATTTATTGATTTATTCAATCATTAATTTATATCAGCATGAATTGCATATATTTTGTTTATAATCATGTAACATTTTGTGTCTTGTGTGATTCATCGTGTGTTATGTGTAGCTTTAGTTCACTCATTTTTAATGCATGTAACTATGGTATAAATGTGCAATAATTTGTATATCCCTATAACTATTGATATGGTAGTATTGTTTTGAATAGAAAATGCAGGAGCAGCATAATTATGACTGATCATCTGATTTCTTGGTATCATGAAACTTCAAATTCATTGATACTTTTAAAAGAACCAAAATTAGGACTGCCTCTGATTTAAGCTTTGCATTACAACACACAAACACCAGGAAGACTTCTGATAATAATTTGGCCTCTCTGCCTGAATTATCTGACTACAGAGAGAAAATTATATAATCGATTACAGTTATTCCAGTTTTTATGATAATTGGACTTAGTGTGAGTGAAATAAATTGGCCGTGTATTTTCATACATCTGTCTCAGGGGGTTGGTTAATAAGTCCATCTCAAAGAATGTCCTTTGGCATGTTGATAAAATCAGGTAATAAACTCCAATTCACGAAGTCACTTGAGAGGCAAGCAGACAGCCTTCCATGGACAGGCATTTCCTGCTGTCCTTCAACTGCAAACATCGTCAACCAAGAGCCTAATTTCCCGCTTGAACTTGTATAATATCTCATTCCTGTGGCCCCAAATATGGGAAAATTGAATAAGGCAATTCAATGAAAATTCTGCCAGAAGTTTATTATATGTCTTTTTTATAAAGATGTTTATAATACTCTTTCAACTAATCTGTACTTTTCATGATTTACTCATTCTTTTACCTGCCCTAATTTTGTTAATTGTCTGTGACAGAATTTTGTTTTGTTTTGTTTTGTTTTTAGGAGCACAAAACTTGAAATATAGCATTAAGAAAACTACACTAAAGATTTTGAAGAAAAAATAGATAGTAACTGAATTTTTAAAAGTACCCCATGTATTCAAAATACCTCCAGGGGTTTCCATTTAATTCAGAGAAGAGTAGGTCAAACCTTCTAAAATCAATTTCTAATCAAATAGCTACTCTCTACTCCTATAATATTTATTTTATAGCTCTTTTATTAATGTCATTCTGTATTTCTCTCCCAAACAAAATTACATGACTTTTGTGTTAACCACCGTAACATTTTTCATTTAGTGTCTGGATTTGTGTTAGAACAAAAGTAAAAACAACTTGCCTTTAAAATAAACTACATGAGAGGCTTTCATTTTAATCTTCCCTAAATGCATTTTGATTATTTTTATAACAAATTCTGGGAAATGAATTACTGGAAATCTATTTGTTTTAATTCCCCTTTCTCATATTAGGCTCTTCAAATGCATGGATTTTACAGATGTAAAGAAAGTTTATGAACCTCATCAGAAAATTTCAATATACTTCAAGGGTTTAGTCAGTTTCTGGGATAATTTTATAGTCTTGTTAGAAAGCACGCAAGTTGGAAGGAAAGCTGAGAAACCAATGACTTGATTTCGCGTAGCTGTCATTCACCGTATATCGCCATCTGCTGGGAAGATTGAGCACTGCACTTAAGTACCAGACCACAGGCAAATAGTTTCTGTAGTTTGAAAGGCGTGGCGGGAGAAGCATGGATTAAATTAATTTGAAAATATCAAATTTACTAAATAAATTACATACTTTGATACTTTATGTTAAATTATTAATTATTAGCTTTCAATACTTATACCCAATGGTCATTTAAAAAGAAAAACAAAAATGAAAGATAATTATACTTTCCATGAAAGCAGATACCATTTTACCATTCTCTATTGTGCCTATTTTTCAGGCACCAGGAGAGGCACCTAAGCATCGTTTCCAGGAAAATAGTAAATGGTATTCAAAAATGTTGAATGATTGAATTAATGAATGGTAGCCACTTTATCCGAGAAGTAGACATATTTCCTATGGCAGAAAATGATTTCTGTAAAGTGCAAT
>VMDR010031072.1:0-12164 GCA_007922815.1 Macrotus californicus
TCCTGCTGCCGCTGCCTCAACCCCCACAGGAGTTTTCAATCAGAGGCTTTGAGGCTTTTTTTCCCGGAGATAGAACTCTGGGTTGCGGAGTCCGTCTCGCTCCCCAGTTGTTCCTCCCGGTTTATCCTCATGAGGGAGTGGGATGCCCAGTCCGCAGTCACCACTTCTCCCAGCCAGCCACACCTTTCCCCGATCCGCCAGCCACCGCCCCACCACGCGAGTCCTCTCCACCCCTCCTATTGGTCTGGATGTAAGTTTCTTAATTTCTTGGTTCGTCGGACTTCCATACGGTTCAATTATCTGTCAATAATGTGTATATAATTTTGTATCTTGACTTTTTTTCTTAATGTTTTGTAAGAACTATTTTGCACCATATAACAAAGCTTCTATAAACTCCAGTAGTAATAATACGCATCGCATTGATTTTTTTATGATTTAAATAATCAGTCATTTATTGTTGAAGCAGCTTATTCCAAATGGCTTTTTGTTGGGAATATATGTTGTTAACATCTCTGTGCATAATACTTTTTGTAAAGGAATATTTCTTTAAGATCAATTCCCGAAGTCCAATTACTAGATCAAAGTACAGGAATGTCTATGTGTGTGTTTGAGGGGAATATCTGTATTTTTAAGGCTTTCAGTAACACTGCTTTCTCACAAGCTTATACCAAATCACACCAGTCAAGGCTCGTTCATTTTTCACTGCTCATGTGATGCCTTTCATAGGGTTACTGTTCCAGCCAAGCAGGTCCTCCCGAGAGGATCCGATCCTCCGGTGTGAGGAAGCTTGGTGTTTCCAGGTGAAACTATGCACCAAACCACCGCAGATACGGGGTTGGCAGGAAGAGTACTTCACGGTAACCAACAGATCACTCTGTGTGGCAGGAGAGGAATTTGATTGCACAATGTGGGCCTTAGGACAGCATTTCAGCAACTTTTAAGTGCGTTTGGATTGCCCTTGGGCATGCCTTTACTTCTGATTAATTTTGTATATTTTTCAGAATTATTGACTTATACAAAATTCAAATGTATTAGGAAAAAAGCATCTCCGTGGAAACCTGAGACAAAAACTGAAAGAAAAATGACTAAAAGAAGCTTCAAAATGTCAAAAACTCTCTCGTTCTCTTACAACAAAAGCTAAAAATTCTGATGGACATAAGCAAAAAGTTAAAGAAAATAATCACAATTAAGAAAATATAAATAATGAAAATGTCAAGAGAGATAGATGATAAGAATCAGATCATGGCAAAAGCACCACTTCATTAAAAGAAGTGCATTTTGAGCATAAATAGATGATCTGAACAGCCCAATTTAATGAAGAAAAGTGAATCATGAATATAACAAAAAGTATTTTCCTTCTTGGTGGTTTGACCACAAAATACCAACATCAACAAGGATAACAGACCTATAATAGGTCACTACCACAGGTCGCTGAGCCAACAGTGTAGGGGAAAATATATAGCCCCCCAAAATGTGTTTTTTTAGAAATCCTCAGCTGAGGATATGTGTATCGATTTTAGAGAGAAAAGAAGGGGGATGGGGAGAAAGAAACATCAATCGGTTACCTCCTGAATGTACCCTGACTGGGGATCCAACCCGAAACCTAGGTATGTTTTGGGAATCGAACCTGCAACCTTTTGGTGTGTGGGACTATACTCCAACCGACTGAGCAACCCAGCCAGGGCCAAAAAATGTTTTTAAAAGTGTATTATAGCGATGTATAATATTATGTTATTTTTCTATATTTTGTCATGTTTGTGATATTTGTTACCTTTTTTAAATTTGTAATTCATTATGATTTCCCTATATTAATATCCACATTTATGCTAAATTTCATCTTTATAATTCGATCATCTTTTTCTTAGAAAGGGTCCAAGTTTGTATAAGTCTCTGGTCCCCCAAAACCTAGATATGCCCCTTCTGTGAAAGCCTGCATTTGGATAAGCCTGCAAGTGTTCTTAAGGAAGATTCCGAATCCAATTCAGCTTATCTCCACCCTCATACCGGACATGTTTTGGAACAAGAAGCTTACCACAGCCAAAGTACCTTTGGGAAGGATCATGCATGCCCGAAAAACTCTCTCTCCATAGGTTCTATAGGTGGAAAACTGGGTTGATTCACTGAGGCTTTCGTCATTCAACACTCAAACATTTACTGAGCACCTACTACATGATGCCAGGTACTGGGGACACAGATGAATAACAGGACAGTAGATGGATGTATAAACAAGAAATTACTCATCAGGGTACAATCATAAAGCAAACTCTACCCGTGCAGCCAATGTCTTTCCAAACTGGCTCCAGGGTTTGCCTCTTTCCCCACCCCTGCATGATGTCTCAGGCAGACATCAGACATAGGTCCCTTTAAGTCACAAGAACAGTAGTTGTCCAGTAGTCTAGTCTAGGTAATACTCAGAAAGCTCGCTTCCATTTAAAGGGTCTCCCTACTCTAGCTCTGCAGTGTCTGCTGTGGTGCAAGAGTTTGGGGATGGGGCCACCTCCTCCAGGGACCCTCCCTTCTTCCATCTGCCACTCACTAGCCAGGGCTCTTGATGAGGAGTGGGGATAGGAGCATGGGTAAGGAGCAGAAATGATCTTATTTGATGGTTTCAGGAGTGATCTGATATTGGGGCTCTATAGCTAACTTCTATTTGGGACACTTCCATGGATTTCCTGGTGAAGCCATGAGAATTTTTGCTGCCAAGCTTCCTTCCAACCTAGGGAATGCCTAGCTAAATTCGAAGCTTAGATAAACAATAAATAACTTTTCAGTACTAGTATGTCTCAAATATTTGCATGTGATATCAAAAGCTCATCCAATGTTTATCTGAAATTCAAATTGAAATGGCCATTTGTATTTGTATTGGTTAAGTCTGGCAACCCTCTCCCAACTACAGCTTTCACTGTGAGGTTGGGGCATGTGCACCCTGGGGAGGGGGATTGCAGTAGCTCCTCAGCCTCTGGTTTTCAAGTGGCTCCTCTCTCTGCTGGGTCTCTTTGTCTGCCTTCCCCAACCCCATGACAGCCCCCGGTGGTGTTCCATTCAAGGAGGCTCCCGGCAGTCTCCCCACCTCATGACCCACACCTGGTCCGCGGAACCATGTACTTTGCTTCACAGCCCTCTGAGGCACAGCACAGCCCTGACCTCATGGGTCAGTCCTCATGTTTCCCCAAACACAAAAGTACAAGGAAAGCTTCCCCTGAGGCCCTTCTCACTTCCCTTGAGCTGAGAAGGAAGCACCTGTCTCCCCTCCTCCCTGATAGGACATTGAGGTTGGTAGGGACACAGGCCCTCAGTCAACCCTGTCCACAGAAACCTTCGTGTGTTTACAGGTGGAAAGTGGAAAAGGGCTGATGCTGACAGAGAAGTGTCACAGTCTCTGAGTTTGTCCTGTGTGGGGTCTGGGCACTTTGTGAGGATTGGAGCTTTCTTGACACTGACTATTTTGTTCTCTGCCTTTGAAGCCTCTGATGAAATTTCTAGATTAATGGGAAAAGTCCCTTTAGACAACCAGTTATATTTCCTTCTTATGAAAAAGCCCAAACGGGGCACAAAGGGATCTGTGGGAAGAGCTTATTTAGCGGGATCTGAGGCAATTGGGAAGGGCTTCATGGAGCAGGAGGACAACTCAGCGCTGCTCAAACTTGAAAATGCCCATGATCCCTGGGGATGGAATTAAAAAGCATTTCGTTTCAGGAGGTCTGGGGTGGGGCCTGAGATTCTGTATTTCCCATAGCTCTCAGATGATGCCTTCACGTGCGCTTTGAGCAGAGAGGGGCCAGAAGGACACGCAAGAGGAACTGCCAGGCCCTTGAGGGAGGTGGACGAGGTTGGGCACTGCAGCGGGGGAGCAGCAAGTGTGAGTGCTGAGAAGGAGGTGAGGTCAAGGCTGACTTTGTGGGCTCCGCCTGTAGCTCAGAGTCTAAAAGGGACCAAAGCACACTGGTAGAAAGTGGGTGGGGAGTCGGGAGTGGATGGAGTTCCAGGAGGGTCCTGACTGTGCCCGGCAAAGCAAGAACAGGAAAATCAGGATGAGTGGGTTCCATTTGTGTCAGATCTTGTAAAAAAATGGTTTAAGAGCTGGCCTACGTAATTGCATTTCACAAAGCCATTTGAACATTAACCATTTAGTGAATCTGATGGTTTGACCATAAAGTGCCTTTCAAGTCTCACTTTGCACAATGCCCAGCTGGCACTAGCTTGCTGCAGTTCATACAACTGTGTGTCTCTCAACATGCGTAAGAGGTCTGAGTCACCTGATGAAGGCTTTACTGTCCCAGTGTACCAGCAAAGCACAGAGTCTAACTCGGACTGTGGGAGGCAGAGTACTGGCCTCATAGAGACGTCCACGCCCTAATCCCCAGAACCTATGAATGTTACCTCATGTGGCAAAAGGGACTTTGAGATGGGATTAAGTTAAAAACTTTGAGATGGGGAGATTATCCTGGGTTATGCAGGTGGGCCTAACCTAATCCCATGAGTCCTTAAAAGTGGAGAGACTTTCCTAGCTATGGCCAGAGGGAGAGATGAGCCAATGGAAGAAGGTCAGGGAGGGGGCAAGCGGGAGAAGGAGTCATGTCGCTTGTTCTGAGACGTAGAGGCTTCTTCGCAAGAACCAGAGAGGGGCCCCAGCTGCTAAGGGCAGCCCCAGCTGACTGTCAGCAAGGAAATGGAGACTTCCGTCCCACCACCTCATGAACAAGAAAAGGGATCTTCCCCCGGAGTCTCCAGAAAGAACTGTCATCTTGGGGCCGTGTGGGGGCCCGTGCAGGATGTCTAACCTACAGAACTGCATGCTAACCAATTGTGTTGTTTGAAGCTGCTAAGTTTGTAGTGATTTGTTACAGCAGCAACAGAAAACTAATACCTTGCCCAGAATGGCTTCCCCTTCCTTGAGACAGGAAGGCCTCTGCCTAATGCTGAAAACTAGCTTCCTTAAATTGTCACACCCAAACGCTGACAGCTCCCCAGAAGCAGCTGCTGTTTTCTGAGAACAATGAGTTGCCTGTAAGCCTGAGAAAGCAGGATGACAAATCCACTTTGCAAGCAGCCCTGAGCCCGACAGGCATGCCCTCAGATGGCAAGTTGGTCCTTGAAAACTTGCTTTCTGTCCTGCTTTTATTTTCTGTGGCTCCCTGTCTGGCTCTTTTGGCTTTCTAACTTTGTCCAGAAAGCATCTCAACTTTTCTTGTACAAGAAAACCTGTGTGGACACAGCATGTGGAGTTACATGAACCTCCCTCCGTGGTTTCAGGGAGGGCCCCTGCTCAAATACCTCAATGGCACCTTTGTTAGCCTTATGGGCAATTAGAGCGGGAAGGGACTTGGAGCCAGCCCAGTCCAACTGTGTCACTTTACACGGGAGAAGGGAAGGAAGGAAGCTGAGGTCAACTGCTGAGATCCCCTCCTTAGGGGTGGGCCCGGCCAACAGGACCCCATGGGATGGAGTGATGTCAGAACTAAGAAGGCAGGGAGAGTTGGAAGCTAAAGGAAACTGGGCCCAGTCAGCCAAGAGGACTTCCCTGAGAGTTAACAAAGCCAGTACCCCAGTACCCACCAGGGCTTCAGGAGAGTCAAACAGCCAAAATGGGGAGGGTGGAACTGTAACCCCCAGCAAAGAACCAGACGGCCAAAGTCCCATACCAAATAGACAGAGCTGCCTAGACCTCAAACTGAGCACACGTCATTGTGCCAAAACAGTCATCAACTTCCATGATTGGTAAACATGTGTTCGAAGTTACTAAATGTGCACAGTTTCTGCATATACAGATTATTTTCTAAAAGTCAACATCTAAGCAAATCAATTATGGTTAACCTTTCATTATCCGAGTAATTGAACAAATTCAACTTCCTTCCTTCCTTCCTTCCTTCCTTCCTTCCTCCTCTCTCTCTTCATTTAAAACATGCTTTCCAGTCTAACTGCATAGCATTAGACCAATGCCCACTTGTCCCTTTCTGGCCGACAGATGTTAAGGTGCCCTCACTGTGGGAGTCCGTGCACTGTGTGGGAGACCTAATTTCCCTGCGGCAGAGAGAAAGAGTGGAGGGGAGGCCACCGGGGCTTGGCATTGGAGGAGCCTTAACACTGGAGTTTGAAGGAACATCCACATAGACCCGGCCCTCCATACTGCAGCCTCTTTTAGAAGCCACTTTCACCCCAAACACTGTCCTTAGTGGCTGAACTCTTAAAGTAACTACTTCAACAAACAGTCATTGATCATCTATCCTCTGCTAGGCACAAGAGTCCTAGGAGAGGGGCTTTTTACTCGAATCTTCATCCCTACTGGCGCTCGACACTGTGCCCCTGTACCTCAGTCCTATTATAACCTTCCAGCCTGATATGGGAAATAGCCTCTCTTAACATCTGATCTCTTCTTTCTTCTTCCACCTATGTTTGATCCACCTCCTTGGCTCAGTAAATGCATGGAGAATTCCAGACTAGGCCTTGCAGGCAGGAACCCCCCTCCCCCACTTGTGCCTCAGCCAGCCTGGGGCCAGGGCCAGAGCCTGGCCTACTAATATAGCACTCAGAGCTTCAGTCAACTTTCTGCAAAAGACGGCAGCAGACGGCGCTCTCCCTGGGGGACTGAGGGCAAACACCTGTTCCTGGCATAGCAGAAGCCATCGCCCAGGCCCAGGAATGGCAGCTCTGACTTTCCATCACTAGGGGTCCCCTGACTGTGAGCCTGGGCTTCTCATCTTCCCTGAAGGACATTTCATCCCCTGCAAAGCCAGTTTCCATAGCTCCATGGTGATTAACGCTGAAGTTCTTTTTCACTCTGGGAAATGCCTTTTCATGCCATGCATTCAGAGAAAGGACTCTGCCATCTGCAGTGGACCTGGCGGAAATGTGGGGAAATGGCTGTGCACTTATTTATGTCGTCCATTGTTAGCTAAGAATATCCAGGTGCTCTAATAACGGAGGTATGAACACAGGAAGAAGTGTGGATGGTGGAAAGGATTCTGGGCTCAGGATCAGGAAAACAAACCCCTTAGGCTTGAGCTGAGTAGCCTCGTCAAGTCTCCTTTAGTTCATTAGCCTCTTCTTCTTCCTCTCTAGGGAAAAAAATGAACCTACCAGCACTTGCTCTGCTGGCCTGAAAGGGATGGAATGGGAATCCACTGATAGGGTGCCTGTGTGTTCCACATTCTCTCAGGCTCTGGCAGCTGGGAGAACATATGAACCTACATTAACAGGTGTCATGGCTCATGCCTCCCACCTGCTGACACTGGGCCTCCACTTTTCCCACATTAGTTTTACCAGAAATATTTTTGGGAACTTCTGGGGGTCTTAGGAGGACACCCACATAAGCTTCTCAAGAGCCTGAGAGGCGCTCCCTACAGCTACCCATTCTCCTTAGGGAAGCTGAATTTCAGGGCTCTCAAAGCCACAAAAACCAAGAGGTATCAAAATGTCCCCTCTCAGACACCCAGACCCCCAAAATCCAGCAGAATGACACCTGGAGGCTGGGAGTGCTACTGACACCCCAGACATGCCCAGAAATTCAGAAATGCTAATCTTCGGGTTAGGCTCAGGGAAATAATGCTACACAGAGGGTTGGGAGAGCAGCACTAGGTCCTGGGCTGAGGTCTTACACATGCTCCCACTGAATCCACACAGCTGTCCCAGAGATCGGTATTGCCCCCTTCCTCAGTTTACCAGGAACTCATTTGGCTGGTAGTAGTAGGTGGTAGAGCCATGTGGTGAACATTTTTCATTTTGACTGCTTGGCTGCATGGGATATATTTAGGTCGATAGTCTAACCTAACTTAATTTTTGTATATGAAAAAGGGAAGAATCAAGGTTCTTTTCCTTTGCATATAGATGCCCAATTGTGGATACATTTCTTATGTGGGAAGAACATCAAGAGGAAGGTTCCACTGTCCACTATGGAAACCAAGCTGAAGGGGAAGATATTTCCTTGTCCCAGTTTCTGGCTGTTCAAAACTGACCTCTGAGGGAGACAAGCCAAGGCTCAAGGTCAGTTAGGAATTACATGAGGGGCCCTAAAGAACAGCAACAAGTGCTGCCCCCAAATCGCCCTCCACCACCACCAATTTGGAGCCTCCCAAGGCAGCCTCTTCACGATCCTCTTCCTTTGGATCCTGCCCCAGCCAGGGCCTGCCGCCAGCCAGTGATTCTTACCCACTGCTCCTCACACAAATTTCTCTTGATTCAGTTAACCGGAAATACTTCCTATTTGCAACTAAATCCCCAGTTGCTATGAAGTGTTGGGAACAGCCCTGCCTGGTTTCAGAAGCTGTAACCCGCCATGGCTGAGGCTGAGTAAAGAGACCTTGGAACCATAAGCCACTAAGGAGACAAAGCTTATCTTCCCAGTCGGGGTGCAGCCTCTGCCCCCTTTATTTCACCCTGCTTGGTCCCTGGAGGATGGCTGGATAGTTAATGACAGGTAAGGGAGGGACAACCTAAGACAGTCATGGTCGAGAAGGGGCCATCAGGGAAGGACTTTAGGGGACTATAGAAAAGGGGTGATGGACCCTCACCCCTCACCCCTTTGTCATAGCCTGAGTCCCCATTCTATCTGTAAAAAGCCTCCTAATCTCTTGGCTGCCTGAATCTCCCACCTGATTTTAAGCCTGAAACAATGCCGGAGGCAGGTGTGGCCCTGTGCTGAAATGGGTGGTTTCTGGGGGCAATCAGGCCTAAGAAAGAATGCATAAAATTCTGTGAAACCTGCTTTGCTAAGAATATTCTCAATTTAAATGATAAGGGTCCAAGCATAAAATGAGTTTGTTTCTCAAAGTTTTTATAGCACTCTGAGTCACTCTATCTATCTGACCCTGAGTCACTCTATCTATCTGACCCTGAATCAGGATAATCCCTTATAGTTCTTTGAGTTCCTTGATCATTACTGTCTGACAATGATTGACGAGCTTTATGTATACGCCCTGTGTTCCTATGCAAATTAAACCCAATAAAGGCCCATTGAGGAACAGGCTCAAGGCCCTTCTCCTCTGAGAGATGGCCATCTTTTCTTCCCAAGCAGATCATGTCTTGGCAGACTTATTCTCATCCCTGGCGGCCAGGGGAGCTCTGCTGGACAAAGCTCCCCAACAATGCAGGAGAATTCAAATCCAGGTGTCACTTTCTGAAAAACCCATTTGCTTTCTAAAATACCATTCATGGCACACTGTTAAAGCTTATATACATATAAGACATAATTATTATTATAATGGATTAAACTGGACAATATCCTCTTGAAATAAGTGGCAGGGTGGTGGTATTTCTGGAAGAAAGAAAGCTCAAACCATCAAGGTCAAATGCAATGTTTTAAATTTCCACACTTAAGAAAGGTTCAAAGAGCGCTACTTAAGTCAGGATACAATAATGTAAATCAGAAGCAACCAGCTGAGTAATGAGATTCCACCTGTTTTCCAAATAACTAAATTCAGTTGTCATTTTTCAAAAAAATTCCTATATGGTTTGTGTATGACCATAGTCATGGACCCTAGAATTTTAAAGCCAGAAAGGATCTTAAAAAACATCTTAACATGTTCATCTCATGTCATAGATAAGGAAACTGGTATCTAGTTGGGTTTAAAAACCTAATATCCCACACCATCATGGTGACAGAACCAGGACTAGAGGGAGGTTTTCTCTCCACACTGACACAGTGCCACATGGGAAAGGATGATGAAAATAGGCCAAAAATTCAAAGGGAATTCCTCTAATACCAGTGAGAAACTAGATCATTAGTTTAATTATCTAAGAAATCAAATCACACAGATACTCTAGTCTTTTCATCTTTGTGAAGTACTAAGTTCATTCTCAAAACAGTTCCCAGAGAAGTGCCTACTTCTCCTCTTTTCACAACGAGAAACAGTCCAAGTGAACCTCACGCCCCATATACCCTAGAGTGTCCTGAGATCCATATGCAAGTGAATGAAGCATCTCAGAGAGCCAGGGCGCATCTGAAGTTTTCTGCAATTCACACAGGCTTTTATCGGTGTGTTACCTGCGAGAAACGGGCGCTCTGGTGCTATCTTGGTCTGTGGTGCTGTGGTGTTATCTTATAGGCAATCTTTAAGATTAGCTCTGAGACAAAAAAGATGCTAAAGAAATTCAACAGAAGACCTAAGGTTCTTGAGGTTAAAGGGCATCCTAGTCAGTATTGGCTCAACTCACCTCCCATGGAGGAGTCATAGCTCCAGTAGGCCCTCCCCAACGCCATCCACAGCATACCATGCAGGACAAATCTTAGGAAGATTGAGGGTATTCAGTTTTCAGTGATGTGGAAAGTTCTTCAAAGTTTATTGGAAATGAAGCAAGCAAGTGTGATAATTTGATGACATTTGCATAGGAAATATGCCGCAGCCCTCTGCGGCAAGGGTGGTCGTGAGGCTGAGCGAGGGACTGAATAATGGAGAGGACCAAATGCTCTGCTGGCATAAGACAAGTTTATTGTGCAGCCTCAAGGCTTAAATACAATCTTGAGTACATGGAGATCAAAGGAGCAACTCTTTGGTAAAAGTAACTTATCTCCTAAACCTTCAAGGTCTATCTCTCCCCTCAGAGAAGGGAAGTTGCCAGACTTACATATCTCCTGAGTACATGCTAAGGATAAGAGTTAATGAGAAAGATAATGCAGCTGCTTTTTCAAAGGTATGGAGAATAATCGTGACCCAAGATAGCCCTGAGGCCGGAAACCAGGCCCAGTCACCACACCTGCGGTGCCAGACCCTATCCTCGACCCCACACAGGCTTTCTGGGCCCCTACAGAAATAAACATATGATTTGACAAGATGCACTTAGGCATTTTTTGTAATATATTTTATTGATTATGCTATTACACTTCCCATTTTTTCTCCCCTTTACTCCCCCCAGTTCTGTAAACCCCCCATCATTCCCCCACCTTAGTTCACATCCATAGGTCATATTTACAAGTTCTTTGGCTTCTCCATTTCCCATACTATTCTTAACATCCCCATGTCTACTTTGTACCTACCATTTAAGCTTCTTATTCCTCATAACTTTTCCCCCATTCTCTGCCCACCTCCTCTCCACTGATAACCCTCCATGTGATCTCTATTTCTGTGAATCTGTTCCCATTCTAGTTGTTTGCTTGGTTTATTTTTTTGTTTGATTGTTTGTGTTTTAGGTTTGGTTGTTGATAGTTGTGAGTTTGTTCTCATTTTATTGTTGATATTTTTTATCTTCTTCTTTTTCTTAGATGAGTCTCTTTAACATTTCATATAATAAGGGCTTGATAACGATGAACTCTTTTAACTTGACCTTATCTGGGAAGCACTTTATTTGCCCTTCCATTCTAAATGGTAGCTTTGCAGGATAGAGTAATCTTGGATGTAGGTCCTTGCTTTTCCTGACTTGAAATACTTCTTTCCAGCCCCTTCTTGCCTGCAAGGTTTCTTTGGAGAAATCAGCTGACAGTCTGATGGGAACTCCTTTGTAGGTAACTGTCTCCCTTTCTCTTACTGCTTTTAAGATTCTCTCCTTATCTTTCATCTTGGCTAATGTAATTATGATGTGCTTTGGTGTGTACTTCCTTCCATCCAATTTCTTTGGGACTCCCTGAGCTTCCTGGACTTCCTGGAAGTCTATTTCCTTTGCCAGATTGGGGAAGTTCTCCTTCATTATGTTTTCAAATAAGGTTTCAATTTCTTGCTCTTCCTCTTCTCCTTCTGGCACCCCTATGATTTGGATGTTGGAATGTTTAAAGATGTCCTGGAGGTTCCTAAGCCTTCCCCCATTTTTTTGAATTCATGTTTCTTCATTCTTTTCTGGTTGAATGTTTCTTCCTTCTGCTCTAAACCGTTGATTTGAGTCCCGGTTTCCCTCCCTTCACTGTTGGTTCTCTGTGAATATTTTCCTTTATTTCACTTTGCATAGCCTTCACTTTTTCCTCTATTTTGTGACCATACTCAACCATTTCTATGAGCATTCGATTCTCAGTGTTTTGGACTGTGCATCTGATAGGCTGGCTATCTCTTCATCACTTAGTTGTATTTTTTCTGGAGCTTTGATCTGTTCTTTCTTTGGGCTATATTTTTTTTGTCTCAGCACACCTGTTATGAAGTAAGGGGTGGAGCCTTAGATATTCACCAGGGCAGGGCAACCCAAGTTGCTGCATTGTGGGGGAGGGGGCCAAGAGGGAACAATGCTGCTTGCTTGGCTCTCCTCAG
>VMDR010031073.1:0-12155 GCA_007922815.1 Macrotus californicus
CCCATTTGCTTTCCACCTTGCTTTGAACTTATGCTTGCAGCATGTGCCTGGATTTCTTTTCCCCCATTTGATGATCTCTGCCTTTTAACAGATGAATTTAATTCACTGATACTTATTGTGATTATTAATATATTTGGACTTATTTCTACCATTTTACTGTTTTATTTCCATTTGTCCCACTCTATCTATCCTTTCTGCCCTTCATAAAATTAATTTTTCTTTCACTTCATTTTTTCTCACTACTTTGGAATTTATGCATTCTATACTTCTCTTCTTTTAGCATTTACCCTTGAAAGTTTATCAATCACATTTATCCTTAAAAGTTTAGAATCAAATGATATCCTTACCCTTCTCTCAAAAACTACAAGGACCTGAGTACACTATAGACCCATTCCCAACTTACACACCATGGCTACTCACTATTTTAGTTGCCTTTTTTTAAAACTCAAAAATGTGACATTATTTTACACAGAAAGTATTTTAAATCCATGTTTCCTAATGGTGTACCTAGCTATTCTTCTGGAATAATTTTTCTTCTTTTTAAAGTATATCCTTTAATGGCCTTGGCTGGTGTGGCTCAGTGGATTGAGTGCCAGCCTGCGAACCAAAGGGTTGCCAGTTCGATTCCCAGTCAGAGCACATACCTGGGTTGCAGGCACATCCCCAGTAGGGGGCATGGAAGAGGCAACCACACACTGATGATTCTCTCCCTCTCTTTCTCCCTCCCTTCTCCTCTCTCTACAAAAAAATAATAAAATCTTTTTTAAAATTTTCTTAAAAAAATAAAGTATATCCTTTAATGTAGGTCTCATGGTGGTAAAACTCTGTTTTTGTGTTTATCTGTAAATGACTATTTTATCCCCATCCTTGAAATAGTTTTGCTGGTTACACAATTATAGGCTATTGCTTTCTCTCAGCCCTTTGAAAATAGGGCTGTAGCTGATGAGTTAGGACATCTCCAGATGTATCCTCTATGTCTTAATATTGCTTTCAAAGGACAACGGTGGGGGGCAGGGATTGAATGTGGGGGGTGAGCAGGGCAGGGGAGAGTCATGGGGAAAAATGGGGACAACTATAATTGAACAACAATAGAAAAATTTAAAAATATATTGCTTTCATATTTTCCATTTACTTTGGGCCTGTCTTCTAGTTCACTAAATTAAGTTTTTTAAAAATTTCAGTGGTATCTCATTTCTGTAAGTTCCCATCTTTCAAATTCATACATTCATTCCTAATAATCTTCTTTTTGACATAAAACAGCTTTAATTTTTAAGAGTTTGGTTGGGCACAAAGAGCCAGGCTGGGACAGATATAACTGGCACTTGAATAACTGGATTAATTTAGAGAAGAGCAAATCGGTTTTGATGGTTGTGCCTAAGTGTATGCCTTTCTTTAAAGACTATTTTGTAGAGCAGTTTCAGGTTCACAACAAAATCGAGGGGGAGGCACAGAGATCCCCACGTACCGGGCCCTGCACACGCACAGCCTTCCCCATGACCAACACGGTGTGTGCATCCCTCATCCATTTAAATACGTAGCTGTTCTACATCATGTATCTGACCGTCCTAATATCCACAGTCTTTGGGGGGCTGAATATGTGCTTTGCTAATTACTTTTTCCTGTGTTTGGTGATTTGGATTGTGAGCTCATTGCCTGGTTTTAATTGGTGGGGATCCTGTGAGCCTGACTGGGAATTGAGCAAGCTGTCTTCTTGCCAAGATAATGACATGGACTCACCCTGGCCCCTCTGGAGTGTCTGCGCTCAGCTCTGGAATCCCAGGCTTTCTTTCCCAGTGCTCAAGGCCGGTCCCAAACTCATTTTCTTGAGTACTCAGCCCCCACAGTAGTCAGTCACTTGCAGTGTCCCAGAGGCACCAGCTTGAAGTCACTCTGATCCCAACTCACATATCCTGTTCTTATTCTGCTTATTAAATTAAATTAATTAACTAATTAAGTTTAATTCTTGGGAGAGACCCTTGCAGACTTCCTGTACCTCTGGTGATGCCAGAAATCTCTCCAACAGGACCATTTTCAGTCTTTGGTTGCTCTACAATAAATGGGCTTCTTGGGGCTCCCAGTAAGTCTTATTGGAGAAGTAGACCTGAAATGTTTTTTAGTAAAAAATAGCATCTAGTATAATTCTACTTTTATAAAAATGATTTCTATTTAGTTATACATCTTTAGATATATGTATATGGGATAGAAAGATACCAATACCTAGAATTTATGTTCATCTGATATTAATTATGGGTATTACTAAGTGATGGGATTGGAAGTATTTCAATGAATACTGATTCCCTATAATGAAGCCTGCATTGTTTTTATAAGCATAAAGTGTCTTTTCTGAAACAAAAACAAAAGAAAAAGAAGGAGCAGACAGGAAGCAACTGTTCTAATATGTTAATAGTGATTGGTTTAGGGGTGTAGGGATATAAGCTACTGTTATTTTCTTTTTTGTACATTTATTTTTAAATTTAAAAAAATCACTGCTTGACATCCATCAATGAAGCGTTTGAGTAGTGACCACTACTTGTACCATAAGCCATCGAGACCGCACACGAGGCGACCAAGCCTGACTCCACACGACCTCTGTTAGCGCAAAGTTCACTGTAGGAACTGCAATATGACATCGCTGTGTCTGCTTATAAAAGCATGACAGCTACCTTGAAGCTTAACGTTTGGTCCAACAGGAATCACACCATTTTTAGGGAAATATTTCCATGACATAGACTAGAGTAATCCTTCTCTAACACAGGTAGAGTTCTATTGCAAAAAATACTGCCACTGAAGAGCTCTTTATGGAAGACAGGATGACCAAGAGAAGTGACGCTTTGCTAATCTGGCTGTATGCAATGTCAGTGGTGACAGTCTTTACCTAACTCTGATGTCTATAGCTCAGAAAAGCTGAGCTGTAAATGTGCTTTGTATACTTTTCTGTCTTGCCATCAAGTAGCAACTGTCCTTCAGCTCCTCTCTTCCTTCACACATCAAAATCAAAACAAAACCACCCAAGCTATCTACTAGAATTAAAATCTTGGGGGAAACATCCAGGAATAGAAAAAAAGGCAAAATCGCAATGTGTGTATAACACCTTCTGTAAAGCACCTCTTTTCCCTTGCTAATTTACAACAAAGGAGCTAGGCACAGCTGTTTCATTTCTAAATCCTAGAGCCTGGAAATCATATTTCTAGCAATGCATTCCGTTTTACATTTCATTATAACTAAATAATTTAGAGATGTCTTTACATGCCTTCTGACGGAAATCTACCTGCGTGATACCGTCACGTGCCTCCATTTTCTCTAACTGAAATGTCAGAGCCATTTTCAATTTCTCTCTTTCTTCTCCAGTACATTATCTACTTTCCCCATTTCCTCTCCACATGCTTTCTTTAAACATTACCTTTTCTTTATTTCAATAACCCTAGAGCAGGTCTTAGATGCTTGGACTGAAACAACTATCTCCTACAAGCTTCCCTCCAATTTGTTTCTCCTTCATTTCTACACGAAGCAATAAAAATTATCTTCCACCAACAGCTGTTTTCAGTAATAAGAAACCCAAGTTCTGTGACTAAGCTAAACATCCCTTCTGTTCTCCAAGGCCTACAATGGTTCCTACTTGCTAGTTATGTCAAATTGAAATTTCCAAATACTGTTCATTATGTCCTTAATGAACTGTGCTGCATACTCTCAATGAGCTGCTTACATTTTCCTATATATTCAAATTTATATTCTCTATTCTATGTAATCCGACAACCATGTATTATCGTGATTAATCATTTGTTGTTTATATTCTTTTCTACTCTCATAGGGACTATTTGCTGCCCCTTATATTTATTTTTTTTTCCTTCTTCCTTAACAATAGATTCTCTATCTTTCATCTGGGTACATAGCTGTCCAGTATAAAGATTACATTTCTCAGACTCTCTTGCAGCTAGGAATGTCCCTGTGACTAAGTGCTAAACAATAATATGTAAGCCAAAATGTCATGAGCAACTTCAATAAGTGGTCTGAAAAGGAAAGAGCATTCATATTTGAACCCCTTCTCTTTCCTCCTGGCTAGAATGCAGACGTGACTTCTCTTTCCTCCTGGCTAGAATGTAGACGTGATGGCTGGAGCTCAAGCAGCTATCTTGGACCATGGTGTGGAAATTACATGCTGAGTTTGGTGGAGCAACAAGACAGAAAGAGCCCGGGTCACTGACATCATGGAGAGCCATATCAGTCCTAGAATACCTAGTTCTGGATTATTTTTAGAGGCAAAAATAAATTCCTATTATGTTTAAACTGCTACCACTTTTGTGGTCTCTACTACTATCACTTGTGGGTGTACCTAATTCCAACTGATCCACACTTCTCAAAGTTTTCATTTGCTACTTCTCCTGTCTGACTAAGAATGCTCCCAGAATTTATTTTCCTATCTTCCCCACACTCCAACCAAGTTGTCAGTTTTCTTTCTTCCTGTAAAATACAGCTTCAAACTCAAACACGGGATCTGACGTGGAAATGGTTAATATTGCTAAGCTTACTTAATTTAATTAACTCTTCTTTGAACAATACATATCTATACATGTATGTGTATATGCAGTGATAGATAAATAAAATTTTAAAATATTGTAACAGATTTTTAACAAATTTACTACAACTTTTATACCCAAACATTCACCATTTACTTTAAGTAGTACTCTTACTACAGATTCATTTCAATGATGCCATCAATCACCAAAACTCTTTTAGCACATATTTTTTAAAAAACATACTAAAAGCCCATCACTAGATATAACCTCCGTGAGAGCAGAAATATACCCAATTTGTTTACTAGGCCTAGAAGAGTATCTAGCATACAGTAAGTGGGCACTCAATACATGTTTATGGCATGAAAAAAACAAATTGTAGCAAAACTTCTTCATTTTAATGTAGATTGATTTTTTTAAGAGTCAGAAGTCATTCAGAGCTCAGTCTAGTGAATAAGATGTGTCACAAAGCTGAGAATATCATTTTGAGTTTTTTACAAAAGCAGTGGCCCTGACTGGTGTGGCTCAGTGGATTGAGTGCCAGCCTGCAAACCAAAGAGTCGCCTGGTTCAATTCCTAGCCAGGGCACATGCTTGGGTTGCGGGCAGGGTCCCCAGTAGGGGGCGTGTGACAGGCAACCACACACTGATGTTTGTCTCCCTCTCTTTCTCCTTCTCTTTCCCTCTGTTAACAAATAAATAAAATCTTTAAAAAAATAAAAATTTAAAAAAGCAGTGACTTTAAAACAATAAACTAGATTTCCTCGTATGAATCATAAAAACAGCTCAGAGGTGAGCTAGTCCCGCAGCAGTTCAGGGCCTCATTTTCTAAGCTTGTAGTTAAGGATGCCAAACTTGCTTCCGCTCCAGAGTACTTGCACCTGCTGTTCCCTGTGCCTGGAACACCCAGCTATTCCATGAACTGCGCCCTCACTTCCTTCAGGTCTCTGTTTAAATGTTCACCTCTTCCAAAAGGCTTTCCTTTATTACCTGACCTAAAATAAAGTCATTATCACCCCTCTCTGTCCTCGACACTGCTTTCCTTTAAAAAAAAAATAGGAATTGTCACTTCACTATCTGACATACAGTTTTATATCTATTTGGTTTGTGTGTCTTTAACATCTGGCTCAGTCACTGGAATATTTGCTCTGTGATGAAAGGGGCTGTATTCAGTGTTATAGCTCCAAATTTCTTCTAGATACCCAAGTTTCAGAAAATAAGTTCAATGAATATGTTTGTAATAAAAGAGTAAAGAAGAGCAAGAAAGTTAACAGAGACGTGGCAAAAGAGATGGAGAAATTCCAGATGAGCCGTCACTGGTTATTCTACCATCACTCCCTTTTAGTGGAGGGTTGACTCCCAAGGCTTCCATAAGAAAATTTCAGAGTGGGTCTATGTCTTTTCTGGATATTTATTCCAAAGGAATGAGTACCCTAAAGAAAGAGTTTCTATTACCTGTTAGAAGAAGTTGGGTGGTATTTACTATTATAATTACAGTGGCCACCTCTTCACTGTATTTCCATCTCCCCAGTCCACACAAGTACAGATTGGGTGAACACTTGAGAATTGATGAGTCGGACAGATACTTTAATGATTTTTAGTAGAATTAGTTTGTATTGGTATTAACATTTTAAAATCTTCATACTTAACTGACATTTGGATACTTGCATATCTTTGAGGATCTTGATGAATAGATTTACATAAAGCTAGAGGCAAGCCTCTGAAAAAACTTGTAACTAACTACATGCTACTCTTACTATGCCCCTCACTTATGGCACAAAGCTCAGGTCCTTTCAAGGGACAGATTTCTAAGTCACATTTCATGAATGTTTCTGCACCCTCAAGCTGTCCACTCCTTATACATAGTTTATCAAAACAGGTTTTGTACCGGAGAAGTTAGGGCAAAATGATAGTTCTTTATGTTTTAACAAATTTGGTAGAAGAGGTTTCATTTTTCTGCTAATTTCTATTATAACATTGTAAATAAATCCCTGTTTTAAAAAAATTCGGTAGTCCAGAATTAACATTTTAGGCAAAGGAAGGGGTTATGTAACAAGGCATTGCTCTGTAAGAGTTTTAGAGCAATTTTAAAATTTTGAGTTACATGGAAGAAAATGTCAATTTCTTGATTTGTAGGATCAAATGGCACAAATGCACACAGACTCAGATCCTAGTCTCAGAAAACAGTTCTCCCTCACATTCCAGTTGAGATTGAAATCTTAAAAATCAATCAGAATGCAAAGTAGGAAGTCACTTGTTTAATACCTTCTAAGCTCAAAGTCATTTCATTTGAATCCCAGATAATTGTATTCAGAAAATAGCCATAAAAGTTTCTACTGAATTCTTCATCTTTGTTCTCTACAGTGTGATGCCTAATACAGTAATATCAGGACTAGTATAATATTAACATGTTAGGACTAAAAGTTAAGTTTTATATTTTTTAGTTGTCATTAAATATCTACTGCATTTTAGGCCAATGTTCATTATACGCACTTTTTTTACGTAGCCTTGAAACTTTAAGAAGCATACGCTTCTTCTCCGAAGCAGGAACTTCTGGTGTGGGGTCAGAAGCCCAGGCTGTTGGTGGGTTACCTGCACCAGGTAATCTTTCAGAAAACGTCACAGGGTAGGAGCTACGCCGTCTAGTCCGACATGCTACTTCCCTCTCTTTATGCAGCAACTGTTCATCCATCAGCAATGATACGACTTGCTTAGACTTTTCTCTGATATAATAACCTGAAAAATACATTGAATTTCCTTAGGAAAAAATATTAATTAAGGTTACAATTAATTTTTATTCAAAAGAAAATTAGGAAAAATGAATATGTCAGCAAAGTGAAAAAACCTGTGGCAAATAGAGAGGAACCTAAGTTTCATTAGAATTATCAATAAATATATTCCTTTTCTTATACTTCATGAAGTAAATGGATATATGATTAAATTATATCATGCACTGGCATTACATTTTTTACTTTAAATACACTTTTAAAAGCACTACTTACTCAGCAATAAATCAAACAAAATAAGCAAAGAAGAGGAATGAATTAAATCTAGATGTGCTGACCTAGATGTATGACTATGACATATGGCTAAAGACTTAAAATAATATGCAGAGCATGATTCAAATCTGTAAAGCAAAGGGGAACATAAACCAGCATTTGCATACAGAAGAAGTGGATGGATGGATAAACGGATGGACAGGCAGCCAACCAACTGCATGTCCACGACACTGTTAATATAAGTTACTGTAGAGGGGTACAACTGGGTAGGACAAGTGAAGGGAGGGCAACTGGCTTTTCTTTGGCATAAACTCCTATCAACTTGATGCCAAAAATAGAGCACCAGAGCACAGTCTGAGACTGCATTCTAACCATGATGCCATCCTTAATCACCTGTGTGACTTGGAATCAGGTGGCCTCTCTGGGCCCAGTTTCCTATTTGAAAACCCAATAAACCTGCTCCAAGGATGGGTTAAATAATAACAATAATAAAAATAAGATGATATCTACTTGATTTCTAACCAATGTGGTTTTTAAAAAAGGAAAGATGCACAGTACTAAAATAAATAGTACTAGAAATAGAATAGATTGGGCAGCAACTGCTTTGTATCTGAAAGAGATAAAGAAAGAATGGGGGGGAGGGAAGGGAAAGGAGAGGAGGGGAGAGGGAGAGAAGGGGAGGGAGACAGAGATGTAGAGAGACAAAGAGAGGGAGAAAATAAAGATTCTCTGAAACAAGGAATTAAACTATACAAGAGATCAATATCCAAAGATTTTGTGTAAAACACATCAAGATGAGCCCTGGCTGGTGTGGCTCACTGGATTGAGTGTGGCCTGTGAACTAAAGGGTCACCAATTCGATTCCCAGTCAGGGCACAGGCCTGGGTTGAGGGCCAGGTCCCCAGTAGGGTATGCGCGCGAGAGGCAACCACACACTGATGTTTCTCTCCCTCTCCTTCTCCCTTCCTTCCCCTTTTTCAAAAATAAATACATAAAAATCTTTTAAAAAACACATCAAGATGAAGAGCTTGTTAGTTGAAGTGAAGTTTAAAATAAAAATAAAGCTTTATACTATTTTTAATTGGAATCTTTGGTTGTAAGTGACAAAATTCAATTTGAACTGGCTAAGGCAAAGGCCATGGAAACACCAGGGGTTGCAACTGGGCCTCAGGTTCAAATGAAGCAGGGGCTGGAACGACCAGGAAGGATTCTTTCCTCCTCTCCCATCCCTGCTTTTCTCTGTGTAGTGCCTTTTCTCCTGTTACAGATTGGCTTCTTCAGTCTGGATGTGGATATGGCCATAGACAGCTCCAGGTTCATGCCTCACAGTGTGCCACCTGGGAAGTCTCCTTCTTCCTTCCTTCAAATTGGAAAAATCCAGGAGAATAGCTCAGATGGGCCCAGCTGGAAAGTCATATGCCCATCACTATGGCCAGAGAGTGGGATGTTACTCTTGGCAACCTCCATTAGAAAACACAGTAGAGTGAGGGCAGAATCAACGGGATAGAAAAGTGAACGAGCAGAAGGCCAACTTGAAGAGTCCTCCTAAACTCAAGGCAGGGGACGGAGAGGACCTGGAAATCACAGAGCAACCATGCAGCAGACCAATGCCCCCGGTTGCCCACATTTAATCATTTCTTGAACACTTGAGTTTCAGGAAATGTTCTAAACAGTAGGGGCACAGGTGAGACAAAGAGAGACAAGGTCCCTAAGCAAGACAATTCGAGATGAAAGTAAATGCTCTAAAGGAAATAAAGAAGAGTGATGTGCTAAACATTAATTTGGGGTGTGGTCAAGAAATGTCTTGCTGAGGAAGTACCATTATCAGTTGAGTCTTGAACAAGAAAAAGCCAGCTATGCAGATAACGCCAGAAGAAAGTGCCTGCTGGAGGGAAGACCTCACACTTCATTTCTTCAGAAAAGCTTTCTACTGAGAGATGACAGCCCCCTCCCACTCGCCCAACACACACATCAGGGCTGCAGACTCGATCAGGCCCTGCTTTCACACACTTTCACACACTCTCAGAGCACCTACACTTACTTTGTTTTAATCCTCACCCAAGGACATGCTTATTGACTTTAGAGAGGGGGAGGGCGAGAGAGAGGGTGAGAAACATCGATGTAAGAGAGAAACAGATCAGTTGCCTCTCTCACACACCTGAACTGGGGAACCAAACCTGCACCCCAGGCATGTTCCCTGACTGGGAATCGAACCCTCAACCTTTTGATTTATGGGATGACACTCAAATCGAGTCACACTGGCCAGAGCTACACTTACTTTTTTATAGTACTTTCACTGTTTGTAATTGCCTAGTTATTTGGTAAGTGTCTTTTTCCTCCACTAGCATATAACATTCACGAAGGCCAGAACTATACTTGTTTGCTTAAAAGATTTTTTTTTACCTTTAAAAAAAATTTTTTTAAAGATTTTATTTATTTATTTTTTAGAGAGGGGAAGGGAGAGAGGAAGAAAGGGAAAGAAACATCAATGTGTGGTTGCCTCTCCAATGCCCCCAACTGGGGACCTGGTCTGCAACCCAGGCATGTGCCCTGACTGGGAATCGAACCAGCGACCCTTTGATTTGCAGGCCAGCACTCAATCCACTGAGCCACACCAGCCAAGGCTGCTTAAGAGATTCTTAATGTTTGTTAAATAAATAAATGAATACACTGAAGAAAAACTTCCCAAATACAGGGAGGGAGTCTATATAAATTCATATCTGAACACCAAGTAAAGAGACTTGGAAACATGGTAAATTCAAAGATCTTGGGCACTGGGATGCACCAGCACAAAAGGTATATGCTAGACTTGTAGAACACCTATTAGGTTTCACAGAGTAGTTATAAAACACCTCAACAGTCCTCTCCCCCTTCCTGACCCACTGACCTACCAAAACCTACTCTTCTGCCCATATTCCTTTCCCAGTGAATTTTACCTCTATTCGAGGTCAGAATTATAAACATTCACCTCTTCAATTCAATAATCCATGTCTATTGATTGTACATACTAAATATCTTCTAAATCCACTCTCTCCTCTGCATCTCCCTGGTCACTCCCTGGTTGCTGTGGTATTCCAGATTACTTACTTATTTTTAGCCTCCCTTCCATTCTACCCTCCACAATGTGTCAAGGGTGGTAGTGGAGGAAGGCACGGGGAGAGAGAGAAGCATCTCAAACATATCTGACTATTTTCCAGTTAAAAAGAAACCTTCAGTCAAGTTAGCACAGTGAGTCCATGCTTCAGAGTACCCCTCTGCTCTGCTCCAAAAACACAGCAATAATAGACATCACCAGTCTCAAAGACAAGATAAAATCTCCATGAGCCAGGAATATGAGAAATGAAAAGGCAGGGCACAGGGCTGAAGCCACAAGGCTGCTAGGCTCTTGATCTAACACTAGGAGCTCAGCTCCTCAGGAGTTAGGGAATCAGGTCTCACTCTTTGATGTTAGGGGTTGTCCATGTTTATGAGAGAAGTCTGGGGAGAAAATGAAAAACAAAAGCCACTAACTGCATCTTGGGCTATAATTTATTTGTAGCTGGGGGTCTAGAAACAAGAGGACATACACTCAGGCTTGGAAGTAAAGTAGGTCACCTGCTGGCTCAGTGACTAGATCCACAGCACACGCCCTCATATTATCACAGTCATGTGCCCTGAGCTACCTGCATAATGCATGTGTTGAAGACTCTAAGGGAGCTGGGTGATAGGAACTTGAAAACCAACATAAAAGGAAACGTGAACATGGGTGGTTGGGGAATAACATCGCACTCAAAATGGATTTTTAAAAAATATAATGCTAATAGCCAATAAAAGAGCAATCAAAACAAATTTACTCCAAATGAAATCAGTATGCTATAGGATCTTCTATAAATCAATAATCTATATTGTTACAGGATTTTAACAAAGATTTTTAAATCAATATGATCAAGAGGGATTAACACAGGCATCGTATCCATAACAGAATCATGAGATTATGAAACAAAAGCAGGCAGGCCCTGGCCAGATGGCTCAGTTGGTTGGAGCTTCATCCTGTACACCAAAAGATCGTGGGTTCGATCCCCAGTCAGGACACATACCTATGTTGCAGTTTCAATCTCTTGTTGGGGCATGTATGGGAGGCAACCAATCTATGTCATTTTTTTTTAATTCTTTATTATATTTTTTTCATTACCATTTAGTCCCCGTATATCCCTCTCCCCCCAGCAATCACCACATCATTGTCCATGTCCACGAGTCCTTTTTCCCTTTTGTTCATCCCTCCATCACCTCACCTCCTACCTCCAGATGTCACCCTGCTCTCCGTCTATGAGTCTGTCCCCATTTTCCCTGTTAGTTCAGTTTTTGCATTAGGTTCCACACATGAGTGAAATCATACAGTATTTGCCTTTCTCTGACTGGCTTCTTTCACTTAGCATAATGTTCTCCAGGTCTATCCACGCTGTCGCAGAGGATAAAATTTTCTTCTTTTTTACGGCCAAGTAGTATTCCATTGTATAAATGTCCCATAGTTGTTTTATTCACTCATCTACTGATTGACACTTGGGCTGCGATCTATGTTTCTCTCCTACATTGGTGTCTCTCTCTCTCTCTCTCTTTCTTTCTCTCTCCCTCTCTCTCAAATTAATGACTATATCCTCAAGTGAGGG
>VMDR010031074.1:0-12156 GCA_007922815.1 Macrotus californicus
TTATTTATTTTTCGAGAGAGGGGATAGGAAGGAGAAAGAGAGGGAGAGAAACATCAATGAGTGTTTGCCTCTCATGTGATCCCCACTGGGGAACCTGGCCCACAACCCAGGCATGTGCCCTGACTGGGAATTGAACCGAAGACCCTTTGGTTCATAGCCCACACTCAATCCACTGTGTTACAGCTGCCAGGGCAGTACAAAAATTACTCTTTATTAATTCTGTCATATTATTTTTCCAAACCGCTGTATCCACCTTTTCTTATCCGAAGGTGCATCTTTGTGTCTTGCCCTTCTTCCATTATTAAGCAAGATAATTTAAAAGTGGAAAAGCACATTTTCTTTTCCCAGATATATTTTTAAAGATTTTATTTATTTATTTATAGAGAGAGGAAAAGGAAAGGAGAAAGAAAGGGAGAGAAACATCAGTGTGTGATTGCCTCTTGCACGTCCCCTACTGGGGACCCAGCCTGCAACCCAGGTATGTGCCCTGCCTAGGAACTAAACTGGTGACCCTTAGGTTCACAGGCCAGAACTCAATCCACTAAGCCAGATCCCAGATGTTTTTATGATGTAGAGAAGTGAATCATTTTTCTATGTTAGCCATATATTTTCACATCTCCATGTTGTGTGGTCTTATATTTTCTCTTAGTATAAGAGAAGATCCATGTGGCTTCTATGCACCCCATTACATATTTTAACATTTTCCTGTCAAATGTAATCCCTTGAGTCTGAAATCAATTCATTGTTTCTTCCATCATGTAATCATATTGTACAATCTTTCATTATAAATGTAATGCCGGGTATTAGCCACATGCAAATTTAATATTCTCTGCATCCTAAAATCTCACTACACTAATGAAAAAAGGTGGGTAAAATCACTGTTTGCCCAAATGTCTATGAGACAGATGAGGAGAAAAGAGCAGCCTATTTTCCCCCATATATTTGGCAGGTAGAAGACAGGTGGAAGAGTTGTCACTGTCACGGAAGGGAGGTAGCTAAAACAAAAGTGGCTTCTGAAGAGGAAAGCCATTAAGAAACCAGGCCATTTGCCCTGCAGACCCCCTGAGGGCTTCAGAATTTGGAGGAACATTGGGGAAGGTGTGAACACAGGGGAATTCTTTGTGTGTGTGTGTGTGTGTGTGTGTGTGTGTGTGTGTGTAATTGTGTTTTGTTTGACAGAGTAGGTGGCATCTCTCAGGTTTCACTTTGATCCCACCGTCCCAGGAGGGTGCTCCTTCTTCTCCCACTGACTCGCCTCACTAGAGATAGAAGAAGCTTGTTATGATACGTAGAGATGTTTAATCAAAATATCCAGAGTGAGCCACATTAGTCAAAAAGTGAAGCAGAGCTGGGGAAGATGTGTGATAGTTAAAGAAAAGTGAAAAAAATAACGTCTGTGCACTCTGCTGTGGGACACTTTCCTCCCTGTGCATCCCAGTCACAACTCCTAGAAAGCTTAGCTTATGCACACCAAAGCAAGAAGTCAGAGATTCTTCGCAGAGAGACTGAATGACCCCTAAGTGCCTCCACATAGATACCCCGTGAGTATCCTGGGTCAGCGATACTTCCCCTTCGCACAGGTTTAGTTCTGAGTTGAATGGAGAGCCAAGAATCACCAGATATTTGAGGAAATCCTTTAACATGAGAGATCAATATAAGCACGCAGAAACTGATCAAATGCAAAGAGAACATAACAACAACAAAAAAACCTTAAAGAATGCTTCACACATAAAAATTGTACACACACCTAATTCTTATATTAGAAAGTTTCAAGGATAATATTGAAAGAATTTATAAAGAATAAGCCAAACACAGAAAAATATAGAAAGTAGAGGAAAATGAAAAGGTCAATCAGGAGGCTCACATTTAATTCAATGAGATTCAAAGAAAACTAAAAATAAAGGGAAGGAAATTTACAAGGATCAACAAGAGCTTACAGAGGAACCATTGTACGTACACCTGCACACACATGAAACTTACAACTCTGAAGTTTTAAAAAACCAAGGGTAAAGACATAATCCTTAATGGCTTCGAAATAGACTGTCAGGTCATGCACCAAATAATGTAAATGCATATAGTATTGGACATGTCAACAGTAATAGTGAGTAATACAATTTATTCAGCAGTGCCTGGAGAATTCTCATAAAACAATACTTGCATTTTAGCCTTTTATATCCAGCCTAATTATAAGTGAAGTGAGAAAGCAAACCGTGGAAGGGCTAGGAAATTATCTGTATATTCCTTTGTGGGACATATTAGAAAATGTACTTAAATGAAATTATGGAATTAATTTTAAAATTGCGTGAAAAGCAGGAAACAGAACTCTGCATCAAGAGAATGGCAAATGAACGAGGAAACACACACATGCACACACACACATACAGAGGCTTCATAGACAGAGAATCTCAGGGGGAAAATGATAGCAGGCAGGTGAGCTCTGTTGCTTACTACTTTCAAGGACAGAGCAGAGAGACCTAGCAGGGTTGGAGAGCCAGCTTTGGGAGAGGGAACCAGACGATTGTGCGGTGAGAATTTCAATATATATGAATTTGGAATCATCAGCCCCTCACCTACGCTCATCAGGGGTTCGATATAGTAAAATATAATGTGGCAGCGCCTTATCTCTGGCCTTGCTTCGATAATTCAGCACTCTGTGGAATGATCAAGCATCGAGGAGCCAGACTTTGAGGGTGCAACTCTGGGATCTGGTGAGATAAGGCATGGTCTCACCACATGTGGTTAGAGGAGCACCAGTTCCTTCCCTGGAGTGTTGGAATTCGACCCTGACCTTGCCGTAAACATTTGTTGTGCTTAGATTCTGGAGTTTAACAAGAAGCCAAGTCCTTTACTGGAAGGCCAGAGGCAAGAGATCAGCCTTGGGCGATTTAATTCTTATGTGAGGTAAAGCACTAATTACAGGAAAAAAATGTGTGGAACGTCTTATTTGTTTGAGTTATGATTAAAATTTACATGAACATGTACACTATTGATTTTAAACGGTAATCGTGATGTGAAAGTATTAGTAGAATGCTGGTGAAGGAGAAATGGAAAGGAGATGTAAGAAAACAAACTAGCCACCGGGAATGAGATCAATAAATAATGTATACATTTTATAAATCAAGGAGGATTAGTTTATCTTCTCTAGTTTAGCTATATGGAAGAAAACACTATAAGAAACACTTACATGAGTTGGAACTCACCACTTTATCTGAGGAAAACTGGGACAGGGTCCTCGTATTTTCATTCTAAAGCCTTTGGTACTATTTGAATTTTTAGCTATATTAATTTATTAACTTTGATATACAACAAATAATAAAGTATGCTAGACCAAGTAGATTACACGGACATATTTTAAAGTGTTTAAAATAGTGACGTAACTCTCCTCCCATGTGGACAACACAAATGTTAGTATTTAACTTTATTTTCCCCCAGTCTGTGTATATTTATCTGTATTTCTGTTGTCATGCAGTTTATGGTTTCCTAACTTCCTATCATTACACAGCTTATGGTACATGTTTCATTTTATTAATAAAAATGCATGTTGAACAGCATGTGTGGATTTGGGGTGCTCTCCATATAGCTCCTCTTTCCACGCTTCTCTGCACCAGGTCGTATGTGTGCTACCTGCATAGAAGACATCAGCGACTTCCTGTGTCCCTGCTTCCTGTCCAGTTAGGAAGTGAAAAGTGAGGTGGGACCATTTATTTCACCTGTTTGTTACAGGGAAGTTGCCTCAGCTACACAGACTCTTATTTTAAGATTTTTTTTAAGTTAAATGTATTAGGATAACAATGGTTAATGACATCTTATGCATTTATACTCCACTGTGTGCTCACCACCCAAAGGCTAATCTCCTTTCATTACCATATATTTGACCCCTTTCCCCTGCTTCAACCTTCCTTGCCCCTTTACCCTTCTGCTAACCACTGTTCTGCTTTTATGAGTCTGTGTGTGTCGTTTGCTCATTGGTTGCTGTTTGTTTCGTATTGCACATATGAGTGAAAACATGTGGTTCTTGTCCTTTTCCCTCTGAGTTATTTCACCCAGCATGATATTCTCAATAGCCATCCACTCTCTCCAGAAAGGGCAGTATTTCGTCTTTCTGTGGCTGAGTAATATTCTATATTCTATTTTACATATATATGAAGTTTTTTGATATATAAATATCATCTTCCTTATTCATCCGTTGAAGGACACTTAGGTTGTTTCTGTGTCTTGGCTGCAAAGCTGTGGAGTTGCTGACCAAAGTTCTCAGCCTCTCTCAATACAGCCCTCTCTACCCTCAGCTCTGTTCACGTGCACCTGCTCTAATTTAGGTCAGACCAAGGTGGGTGATATCTCACTGTCATTAACTCTCCTTCATGATGCATCTATGCCCTGCCCACCACTTGTTGATAGTGCCTCTAGTATCCGCCCTCCCCACAAATTTCGATTTGAGAGTTTTATTTCATACTAGAAGCTCTACTGAAACAATCATGTACGATTAAATAATATATTCCTTAAAAAAAAACCTTTCTTATTGCTGTTCAAGTACAGTTGTCTCCATTCCCCTCGCCCCACCACTCCCCCCACCCCAGCCTTATTCCTTTTAATGTAAGAGCTTTGAAAAAGAAAAGCTGTACTCTGAAAATGACTCAGGCAATATCAAATTGTGCTTTCTGCACTCTTCGATAGTTTCCTCATCAATAAAATGAAAGGTAACACTTTTCTTCATTGCATTTTTTTAAAGAATAAATGAGCTAATGAATATAAAGATGCTTAATATAATACATATAGCAGATACCCAATAACAGCAAAAAAAATACGTAGTATTTTACCCCATCTATCAAAGCTCTTTTCAAACTTTAACATACAAACAGCAAAATTGACGATATGATTAAAAAGGCACATCTGGCTTCTATAGCTATACGGTGGGTTCTGTGAGTCTAGGTTTTTAAGAAACCCCCAAATAATGCCAGTGCTGCTGCTTCATAGACCATAAAGTCAATGTCAAGTTCTGTGTTATTCTAAAGGGCTACCTGTACATTCTTCAGGTGGCTATTCAGTAATATGCGGATTCAGCCATTTTTAAAGGTTTGCCACTATTGTGATATTTACATTATAGGCTACGGCCACCATTTATTCAACATTTAGTTTACTCCAGTCACTTGCTAAAAGTTTTATTTATATGTCACCTCCTTTAATTTGTACAGCGCACTATAAGGTGTGTATCGATCCCCCTGCCTCACACGAGAAAGAGAACACTCAGAGCAGTTGAGTAATTTGTCAAAGTTTACACCACAAGGAGGTAGAAGAACCAGGATAGACCATCAACTCTATCAGATTCAAAACATTTGCTGGAAGAAGAAGGGGGCACAGCATTAGGAAGCATTGAGCACCCTTTGCAGAAAGGACCCCCTCTACTTGTGGATGCCACTTAGTGTAATAACTGTTTCTTTCCCCAGGGTACAAGGGCATCAGTTAATCAGCTGGCCATTTCCATGGCAACACAATGCTTGGCTGATGACATCAGTTCAGATATTTTTATATAATTATAAAATATATTTTTGGGAGTGGCAGAGGCAGGGCGTCTGGGACTCATTTTTGTTTATTTAGTGTCACCAGCCTTGTAAAGACACGCTGCCCCTGGAATGTGGTTGGCACCGATGCTGTATGATCCATGACTGTTTAGGAATAAGGGCAGTCTCCTCTCATGGCATTATCAGCTTACTCTCTTCCCAGTCAGTACTCGGTCGGGGGCGGGGGTGAGCTGTGCTAATTGGAGCTCAGCACACGGCGTTCATCCGCTATCAGTAAATTACTTTCCAGGCGTTTGGTTTCTGCCAAGGAAGCACCCTCCAGTAGTGGACTGAAACGAGGTGAGAAATAGAACTCGGCACTATTCTCTTTTCTAACGTACAATAAAATAAAACTTGCACGTATTCTTCACACGCCCGGGTTATTTGGTGCTAGAGCATAAAAACGACTGAAATGACATTTCTCCCAAGCGCCTTTTCTATCATTAAAATGATATTTATTTGTTTTCAAATATGGAAAATAGCCCCTCATTCTTTGTTCTCAATCTTTATTCACACCTGGAAAAGCAGACTTGGCATTGAGTGGGGACTTAATAAACGAGGAGGGTGTGAACACTGTAAGCCAAATCTCAGGATCGAGTATGAGATAATGAGCCCTATTAACTCACATTATGGTGGTACCTGGCCAGCCCGTTAAGCCACCCCACCTTATCGGACCTCAGTTTCCTCACCCACAAAGTGGATAGGTGGGATTAAACCAATAGTTTTCGCAGCTGGAGCAGAATATTAGTGTAGTCAAGGGTCCCCAGAAATAGTATAACAATAAAATAATAATACACTAAATAATGGTATAACAATAAAATAATAATGATAAAAATGCAAGGATTTGAAAACTGTTTACTTTTAAAAAAACAAGATAATTGGATTGAATTTTCCACTCTAAAAATGTGTTGTTTGAGGTAATAATGATAATAGAACACTTCTAGTTCTATAGAACAATAGAACACCTCGCAAAAAAGGGGTCAGATTTTATTATACCAACATTTATGTCCACATTTCACAGACCCCAAGGGCAGGGACTGGAATTTTGTAAGTCAATGAGACGCCTTCTGCGGAGAGTATATCATAGTTGGTTGTTTTCTCCTCAGCTTAGCAGTCAGGTTGTATCAGGCACGGTGTTGGAAACCAGTGATGCACATGAGGAGGCTGAGCTGTTCTCAAGGCCCGGTGATAGAGGCAGATGAAACAGCTCCAGTGTATTGCTGCAGTTACAATAATAGGCTGTAATCATGGAGCTGCTGAGAAACCTTTAGAGAGGGTGTGCCGAAACAAGTGATGCAGGAGCGGTGTCCTAGTACAGGGGGCGTGTTCCATAGAATGAATATCACCTTGGGAACAATAGTAGCATGACAACATGAACGGGGTGGGTCACACAGTGTTGGAAAAACACTGGGATCAGTTTTGTAATCGCAAGGATGGTTTTGGGGGTGAGAGACGACACATTGCCCCTCCGAGCGTTTAGATGAATTAAGACCGTCTCTTGAGAAACTGCCAATGATGTCTGCTTTGACTCCCCTTAAACTTCTGGCAATGGATTTGTTGTCAAAATTGAACTCCCGTATGGAAACAGGAACCCTTTGTGTGTTATTTCACCCCCGAAGCATTCTAAGAGTCAGCTTTACTGACATATTTGCCACCCATGCTAGCCAGCTTCGCATTTCTGAGTTGGAGGACAGTATACCCTGAGGTTGGCAGGTAGGCGTTGCTCCCTTCACAAATGAAACAAAACAAAAACTGTGATAATTATCTGGGCTCTCTCAGTTCGATCTTTTTTCATCTCCCACCCAAACACGTCTAGAAGAAGGCCCTGAGAGCTAGTTAGAAGCTCTTGTGCTGGAGAGGGTTGCTGAGTGACAGCAGATACGGCTGAGAGGGGCCTCATTAAAGTCTTGTTTGAAAATACTCAGACTGGACTAGAGGATGATGCTCAGGACAGAAACGTGGGAAGGTAGCATCCATCACATGGCCTCCCGTGGAACCCCTAAGAGTGTTTGTTCCCTACAGTACCAAATAATCCCCCAAAAGAGGTACTGGAAATATAAGTCTTTAAAAAAAAGCATTCTCCCATATTGTGAAGATCTTCTTGCACAGTGCTGGGTAAATAGTAAGACTCAATAAATGCTTGTTGAATTGATGGTATTGGCAACTCACTCGCGTTATTCTAATTAAATTTTGCTCTCTAGGTGTAAAATGACTTTTCATTGAGCACATTTCAGATAGCATTTTTTAGACACAGACAATGCAACCACAAAATGAACTTAAATCTTGTTTGGTTTGATGAGTGCTTTTTATTATCTGCTGTTTGCTAGCAATTAGATACCAAAAAATCGGAAGCTTTTGTAAACCCAAGGGGGATTAAAGTAGGGAGAGCTCACCGACTACTTGTGAGGCTTTTTCAAGGCGATTCTGATTAACTGTTTTTTTTTTTATTGCTGTTTTGCTTTGTTGTAAAAAATTCTCTAGAGCATATCTGTTCTCTCAAAGGAAGTTGGGGAAAGTGGCATGGCATTTGAGTATTTAAGAAAGAAGCCTCAGGACACATAAATAGACTCATTTACTCAGAGAAGAGCCAGCTTTGGAAGATGCTCTTGTTACAGCCCACTCCAATCACCTCAAAGGATCTCCATTTCAGCTGAGCTGGTAAATCTTGGAAGCTCATATGTATTTTGTCACAGCTATGTGTGAAATATTATGTAATTAAATCTTACAGTAGATTGGTCCAACTGCATCATAAAAAGTCATCTGGTTAATTTTGGTTTCCAAATGTGCTTTATAACCAACTCAGAAAAAAATATTACATGTGATTCATGCCACAAATTGTTATGTAGGCACGTACTAGCATATTTATGGTATTATACTGCATGCCAAATGATGCCATAAATTCAAATATGGACCCGCTAATTTCCCTTGTGTTGACAATATGAAGTTCTAAGCATTATTCTTTAATCAGAACACAACCCGTTCACTGAACTCATAAAGTGGACTTCTCCCAAACACGTTTGGTTTCTTCCTTTTTTTTTCAAAGAAATGAGCTCATTAACTCTTCAAAGCGTCTTTAAACCAAAAAAAATATATTTAAAAGATTATATATCCAATATATATACTGTATATATAAATGCAAATTATATATATAATTTCACCATTCAATCATAAAACTGGAGAACTGGAGATGCAGGGACATTGAGGGACAAATGTTACTTATGTGACTGTAATTATCTCTGAGAATGTTCCATGTCAAAATTATTAGAAAATTAGTACAAATAAACAAACAACTTGGGTACGGACCATCAGTGGGATTGGGTATGGTATTTTATTAGACTGTCAGAAACAAAAAAGCACAAGAAAAAACTAGGTGATGGTATTAAACAGGTATTTCACTATAAAATGAAAAAAAATGTGGCCTTAATTTTGTTCTTTCCCCAAAATTTAGGTATTGCTCTAGTAGAGAATAATATTAAATGTGATTCCAGGAAAAAATATGTCTAACAAGTTCAGTGAACAGTGGACTAGATTCCAAGTTTATGAGAAAACAGCCATTAGAGTTACTTAAATTAAATGTATAGGTTTATCAGCACCAAACTATCAGCTTATTCGTGTATTTAATAAACACAGAACTATTGTCAGCAGTTCCTTGAACAGACTGCAGACAATGGCCTTAGGGAGAGTGGCCAAGGGGTATTCTGGAAGAGCTTTCCCTAATTATTAGGGCGGCAGCCCACTGTCAAGGAGGGAGGGAGCCACTCCTGTGAATTATGGCATGTACGGGCCCTCCTGGAGCTGTGCACGGCAGTGTAGCTGCTCTTGTGACTTTGTCAGTGCTGATCCCCAAATCCACGCAGGATAAACAAACAATCCAAGTGAAAACACAGAGCTCGCTATGCTAATGGAGCTTCCAGGAAACATCTCTCATACACATACTGACAACTCCAAGGCCCTCCTCTGAAGAGATTTTAGGTTCTCCAGTCTTCATGAACTGCTAACGCTGATCAGGGGTGGATAGAGTGATTTCATGATTGATTTGAAATCATATTGTAGAAAATTAATCCACCTGTTAAAAATGCAAGTATTAACATACACACAAAACAACACTTAAAAAGCTGTGTGCTCAACATTTGTGCACCTCATTATATAAGCTATACTGTTACATACACCCTCATAATAATTACAATAACAACAGCGACAACACATTCCTGCCACGCTACAATAAATAATGTATTTTATTTTTGTAAGTTCGCAAATTTGAAAAGGTTAAATATGTCCCCGGTATTATTTTAGTCACTAGGGATGCAATTGTGAAGGAAAAAAAAAGACAAGATCCGTCTTTTTGGAGAGCTCACATGCTGGGGGGCGGGGAGGGCTAGGGTAAGTGAAGAGAACAAAATAAACTAACGAACGAACTAGAAACAGACTCGTAGAGACAAAGCTAAGAAGGACAGCTGTCAAGGAGAGGGGTGTTGGGGAACGGCGTCAAAAAGGTCGAAGGGATTAAGCAGAAAAAGAAGACGAACACCTCATAGACACAGACCACAGTATGATGATGACCAGAGGAAAAGGGGGCTCAGGGGAGGTAGGAGAGGTTTGGCTTGATAAATAATGATGGAAGGAGACTTGAGTTTCGATGGCGAAGGCACAATGCAATTTACAGATGATGTGTTACAGAATTGTACATCTGGGACCTATATATTTTATGAACTAATGTCAGCCCAATAAATTCAATTTCAAAAGTGCACTTTTATACGACATGACAAAAGTTTACATAAATAAAAGACAGGGTAAGAAGAAAGCTCCTAGGAAGGACACCTTTGGCCCCAGGTCCATTCTCCGCCCTTCTGTTCTCTCCTGCTCTATGATCTCTAAGGACGGCATCTCCTGTGCTCCTGGGCTGTCTGACTTCTGATGGATTTGACCACTGAAAGCAGCAGGAGATAAAAAGGCAGAAGATGAGACAGTTCAGGGGTTGTACCTCTTTCCTTCTTTGTTGTGCCTCTGAAGTGGCTTAATTCTCTTCTGAATACTATTGAGCGTTTGTCTCTCTGACTTACTTCACTTAGCATAATACCTTCTAGGTCCATCCATGTTATCACAGATGGAAGGATTTCATTCTTTTTTATGGCTGAGTAGTATTCCATTGCATAGATGTACCGCATCCTCTGTATTCATTCATCTGCTGATGGGCACGTAGGTTGCCTCTCTGTCTTGGCTATTGTAAATAACACTGCAATGAACATAGGGGTGCCATACACCTTTTTACATTAGTGTTTTGAATTTCTTCAGCTAAATACCCACAAATGGAATTCCTGGGATATATGACAGTTTTATTTTTAATTTTTTTTTAGGAAAGTTCATACTGTTTTCCACCGTGGCTGCACCAATCCGGATTCTCACCAACAGTGCACTAGGGTACCCTTTTCTCCACATCCTCTCTGACACCTGTTTGTTGATTTATTGATGATAGCCATTCTGACAGGTGTGAGGTGATATCTCATTGTGGTTTTAATTTGCATTTTTCTGATAATTAGTGATGTTGAACATCCTTTCATTTGTCTGTTGGCCATCTGTATGTCCTCTTTAGAGAGGTATCTATTCATGTCTTCTGTTCCCAAAATGTGTATTCTTGTAGAGACTTTATAAATACTTAAAATTTTTGTGGAAAACAATATAAAAAATTAAGAGTGAGAATATAATACTTTTGTATAAAATAGCAAACACGTACTCTGGGAGATATGCTGAATGTAAATTACTTTAAAAGAAGCAAAGAGATGTTACTTTAGTGTTATCCATAAAAGAGTTGAAATAATATTGACACAACAAAGTGATTAAAAGCATGATCTATAATAATAATCAGACAAAACTGAATTTGAATCTGGAACTTGACGGTTGCTTCCCGTGTGACCATGATTATATTAATTAATCCTTCTGAGCTCCCATTTCCTCAATATCTGAAATAGGGCTCTAGCTTCATATCCTGAGGATTATATAAGTTCATTAATGTAGTTGTTTTGTACAGAACTGGACTCTGAAGTCTAATTGCTATTACCATTTTTGCTAAAAATAAAGTGGTAATAAAGGAAAATCCAAGAGGATTATAAGTCATAGGTAAATATCATTTAAATGATCCTTAAAACCACATCAATACCTAGAAATATTTGTGATGTTAGGCAAGAGGCTAAAATGTAGTATCAGCAATCACTCTCCTTTTTTACAATTTTCCAGTATCCAACTAAACATCTTAAAATAAAGATTGGAGATTTGGAAGAGAGATTCCTCTTACAATTAACATCATTATGCACCTTCTTTTGACCATTTCTAAGTAAAAAAAAATGCCACCTCCTAAATGATATTTCATAATGTATAGTTGATTATAAAAAATCAGAATGTTGTTTCTGCATTTCAATTATGGCTCCCATGTAATACTGGACAATTAAAACAATAAAAAATGATACCAGGAAATTGCTCAGAGTTGGAAACTTCCTCACAATTAGCCTCATCTAAATAGAAGTGAATATCTTACATGTTCCATCCACATGATTTTAGTAGCCCTTCTCCTATAGAGTTTTCAGTGAATTTTGTTCTCAGAGTA
>VMDR010031075.1:0-12160 GCA_007922815.1 Macrotus californicus
GTGAGCATCCTGATTACCAGTGTTTTGAAATGTGCATCTGATAGGTTGGCCATCTCTTGGTCGCTTAGTTGTATTTTTTCTGGAGCTTTGATCTGTTCTTTCATTTGGGCCATTTTTGTTGTCTTGGCGCGCCTGTTATGTAGTAAGGGGCGGAGCCTTAGGTGTTCACCAGGGCGGGGCGGCCACGTCGCTGTGTTGTGACGCTGTTTGTGGGGGAGGGGTCCGAGAGGGAACAATGGCGGCCGCTCCGCTCCCTGCCGGTTACCAGTCACTTTCCGCACTACCCACAGTCCAACGGGGCCCCTCTGGTGCTGGCTCCGGCGCCGATCCCCGGCGGGAGGGCTGTGCATGCTCCAGGACCCTGTGGGTCTCTCCAACGAGCTCTCCAGTGAGACAGGGAGTTTCTCCCGCTGCCGCCTCCTCAACCCCCACAGGAGTTTTCAATCAGAGGCTTTGAGGCTTCACCTCCCCGAGCCGGAACTGTGGGTTTCGGGGTCCGTCCCGCTCCCGAGCCGTTCCTCCCCGTTTATTCTCACGAGGGAGTGGGACACCCGGTCTGCAGCCGCCACCTCTCCCGACCAGCTGCGCCTTTCCCCTGTCCGCCAGCTGCCGCCCCGCCACACGAGTCCTCTCCACCCCTCCTACCGGTCTGGATGTATGTTTCTTAGTTTCTTGGTTGTCATACTTCCATACGGTTTGATTTTCTGTCAGTTCTAGTTGTTTTTTCTTTTAAAATTTGTTGTTGTCCTTCTTTTGGTTGTGCGAGGAGGCACAGTGTGTCTACCTATGCCTCCATCTTGGCCGGAAGTCCAAATATTTTAAAGAGATATATACTAGAATGGTCAGAGAAGTTCTCTGTGGAATAGTCCCCCAACAGACAATGACGCCAATACCCATAAACTGTAAAGAAGATAGATGTTTGTATATTCACACAATGAAATACTATATAGCAAGTAGAAAAAACTATTGCTACATGAAAAAGCATGATGTTTAATGAAAAAAACCAGAGATGACAGAGTACATATTGCATGATTCTACAAATATTAAGTATAAAAATAGGCAAAGACTAATTTGTGCTTTTACAAGTAAAGGTAGTGTGTACTCCGGTGGGAGAGAGGGGAAGTTAATGACGGGGAGAGGGCACGAGGGGCTCTGGGACACTGGCTGTGCTGTTCTTGGTCTAGGTGCTGTGATGTTTAGTCTGAAAGCCAGTGGGCTGTATACAATGATGATACGTTTATTTTAGTGTATGTAAACTATCTCAATAAAAACAACTAGACAACAAGAAACAACTAAAACAACAAGAAACTTAAATATTAAAAAAAAATTGGTTTCTATATAACTTCTATTTTATTTTACAGATGTGAAAATTGGGGCTCAGAAAGGTTCGATGATGTACTATTGTCACACGGTTGTCAAGAAACAGAACTGAAAGTGACCAAGGTGTGGGGGCTGCAAGTTCTGAGCACTTTCGCCTATACCTTGGGGTAATTGCTGGTTATTTCCCTATCAGAGTTCACAGGTTTTCAGTTTGTTTAGGGTGTTTTTCAGGAGGAGAGTAGGAGTGGGTAGTAGGAACCAGTGCAGAGGGCGTGGACTCATGAGCAATATATGTAAAGCACCTAGCCCATGGCAGAGCCTTAGTAAATGCTGTTTCCCTTACACACATCCCCCTTTCCAGGGAAATGACATGGAGAGAATGTTGAAGAGTGCTGGTGGCTATGGAGTGGACACTGTTCACCCCAGGACAGAGTGACCAGGCTAGAGCCTTAGGCTTGTGCTGAAGCCTCTTGTGTCTACCACTAGGGCCAACTGTCCTGGGGTGGTCATGTGGAGGGAAGACTTCTGAGGTAGACTTAAATTCCTTGCTATTTGTAGGGCAAGTGAGATGCTGAGCTGGGCAGTCAGAATGTGGGATAGACTCAGTGTAAGAAGATGGGTCCCCACACCTCAGTGAACAAAAAGTGTGTGTGTGTGTGTGTGTGTGTGTGTGTGTGTGTGTGTGTGTGTGTGTAGGAAGGTGGGCTCCTTTATGTACTCTCCCACTGGCATTCTTGATGATCACGTCTTCATGTCTTCCTGTCTTCTGAGCCAGGCTGGGCAGGGTGAATTGTATCCACTGATTCCTCCTTAGACTCAAGATAACCCTGTGTTCTGAGTTCCTCAGCACTCTTAGGAACTTGTGTTTCTAGATCTTGAAGCCAGTGTTATCTCTTTACCCAGAGGGGCAATTTTCCCTGGGAGTGTCCCTGCCAGCCATGGATTTCACATCATGACAGCGACACCTAGTGGCCACATGTAAAAGTTCAGCCCACCCCACCCCTTCCTATTGGCTCTGGGAGGAATTTAGGGAGGTTCCATAGTTTGCCTTTTACACACAGCTTCCAGGAGTCCTTGATCCTTCTGCTGCCAGTTCTGCACAACTCAGCCTTTAATCACATCCTGTCCTAGGTTGCCCTCCGTTTCATGTGTAATCATTTAAAATCATTTTGTCTACCCAATCAGACTAAGGTTTTGAGGTTAGGACTATTAGAATCACATATTTTTAGAGTTGGATGGGAATTTTAGGGTCCTCTAATCTGACCCACATGTTTTTCTGTTGGAGAATGAAGATGCTGAGGGGTGAGGGGAAATACCCAGCTACTTAAAAGTGAGGTTTGGACCAGAGCCCAGATCTCCTGAACATTCCCAGCCCAGTGCTGTCTGTGGCACTATGCTTTGTCTTTTTGTCAACCACAGTGCTTGCGCACAGCTGACACCTGACACACAGTCAGTACTCCATATATACTGCTTGACTGACACATTATCATTTTCACCACTCTGCTTGCCATGAAAGTAAATTTTCAATAGTCATGTGGGCCATCTCCCACTCTGTGCCTCTTGAGAGTTCTGATCAATTAAAGGGGCCACTCTTGTCATAGTTCACCATTGTCTTTTCCCTTTGTAAGACATACAATGTGGATTCAAGGAAAGAGAAAATGAAGAGGAGATACACAAGTTAAAATAGAAGTCTCTGCCCTGGCTGGTGTGGCTCAGTGAGTTGAGCATGGGCCTGTGAACCAAAGGATCGCCAGTTCAATTCCCAGTCAGGGCTCACGTCTGGGTTGCGGGTCAGATCCCCAGTTGGGGGCACGTGAGAAGCAACCACACATTGATGCTTCTCTCCCTCTTTTTCTCCCTCCATTACACTCTGTCTAAAAATAAATAAATAAAATCTTAAAATATTAAAAATAAAATAGAAATCCCAATCCCAGCATCCCTTCAAACCGAGAGGCTACGGTAGGCTTCGTAGGCTCCAGCACAGTGCTTCTCTATCTTTCATGTGCATCTAAATCTCCTGGGAAATCTCGTTAAAACTCACATTCTAATTCAGTAGGTCTGGGGTGGGACCTGAGATTCCACATTTCTATCAGCTCCTAGATGCTGCCGGTGTTGCCCTTTGAGGGGCAAGGATTCAAGTAACTACCCTGACTCCAGCCCAGGGCTTCTGAGAGGGCCGGTACTCCCAGCTGAGCCTTTCCCTCCACCTCAGCTCTGCTGTTGTCCCTCTGACCTCGGCTTCAGGGGAGAAGGAAAGGAGCTGAAGCAACTGTGAGCACTGTGGGCACTCCAGTGAGTTATTCTAAGTCTCTTTCTTTACCTCATGCCTCACTCCTCCCATAGATCCTGCCCTCAGACAGTCTGAAGAGAAGGCAAGGTTGAACATGCCCAAAATACTGCCCAGAAAAGGAACGTAGACTTGTCATTGTCCATTGGCATGCCTTACAGTTTTCCTGAGGAACAGCCCTGCTTGGCATCCATTTTATGTCTGGGTGCTATGATACCCCTGTAAGCCCCAGGGTCTTCTTTTTAATTATAAAATATATTTTAATTTACATAGTTTATTATATATATTTATAGATTATGCATATTTTCATTTTTACTATTCTTTTCTTGGACACAGAAATATGAAGCCGCCTTCACTCTTGAGTGCTTCAGGTAGGAAAAAAATACTCAGGAGTATGATAGGTAAATAGGAAATGGGTTTAAAAAGTAATACAAAGCGACAAAACATTCCCAGTCAGTAGGGGAAGGACCCTAGGTACACACCCAGCATTTGCTGTGTTTATAGAGTGGACTCAGCATTGTGCTCACCATGGACCAGACACTGCTCTAAGCACATAATTAACTCATACAATCTTCACATCAACTTTTTAAGGTAGATACTACAATCATTTCTATTTTACAGATGAAGAAACTGAGGCACAAAAAGGCCCAATTCCTGGCCCAAGGTCACACCTCTAATAAGTGATGAAGCTGAGATTTCAGTCGAGAAGTACTCCCAAACACCACTCCATATTGCCTATCAATTTTCTACCGAGTTTTAAAATCTTACAATTGAAGGAAATTGCTGCTCCCATTGTTGTATCACCCTTTTCTTATTCAGTGTACACTGTATCCCCTAGAAAATTCCCGTTGACCACACTAGTAAACACCTATTTATTTGTTTCCAACTGGGACTGCATAGGGCTTTGGATCTTTGTGTACCCTGTGAAGCCCGAGATCTCCTTGGAGAATCCCCTTCCCCGTCGACTGGGAGTTAAAGGAGTCTGAAAGAGTTTGGGAGTCATGTCCTTCACCATCAACTCATCAGCCTGTCCCATTTGTCCAGCTGGTTGATTTAAGACAGAAAGCAAAAAGGTGAGGCTGGCTGGCAAACTGAGTAGGGCTGGCCCTATCAGAGTCCACTCTATAGACTCAATAAACATTGGGTGTGCACCTAGGGCCTTTTCCCTACTGACTGGGAATGTTTTGTCGCTTTGCCATTTGGGTCACTACTTTTTAAACCCATTTCCTATTTACCTATCATACTCCTGAGTATTTTTTCCTACCTGAAGCACTTGAGAGCAAAGGTGGCTTCATATTTCTGTGTGCACAGAGGTTTCAAGCTTATGTTCCTAGCTCAGCTCTTCCCCTTATTGTGTGACTAACAGCCAGTAATTTGAGTTCTTTTGGACTTTAGTTTCCTCACCTGTAAAGTGGGGATAATAAGAATCTACTTCAAAGGATTGCTGCATAGGAATAATGAATTTAACGTGCCTTGATTATTATAGGCCCATTAAGGAATAGCTATTGATTAATACAACTTACAAACACATTTCTTCTTAGTGAAGGAATATGAGGGAAGGTTGAGATGGCTAACCTGATACCCCCAAACCACCAACTTCCTTAACTTAAAAAAATGTACATTTAAAAATTTAGTATTTTAGGTGAGAACCAGGTAAAAAGGAGAACATTAAAGATTGTATGGAAAAGCTCTATTTTTAATGGATTGTGTTTGACTTCCTCAACTTTATTGGTTTGCTGGGGGGGTAGGCTAACTCAGCAAGTGAAGGTAGGACAAGTCTCTCAAAGCCTCCTTTGCCTTGACCCTGACCCTGACCCAGCTTCAAATTCAAGCCCAAGGCTTTCCACAGAAGACTTCCAGAAGACAGGATGTTTTTCTTGGGGGGGGAGGAAGCACATGATGTTACTGTATTCTATGAGGAAAGCAAAGTAACTAATTTTGTTGTTGCTTTTGGAGAGAAAACTAAGTTATTGAAGGAATTTAAGGTACTGTGGTGATATAACTGTGCGAACTCACAGGACTGAAAACTTTTTTGAAAGGAAGAAACAAAGTCTGAAAGCAGAAAATAGTTTTTCTTGTCTCTGAAAGGAAAATAGACATTGAAATAAGATGGTTGTTTTTATTAGTCGTTTTTATGATTGTTGTGCCTAATGAATGGAATATTTTTCTTGAAAACCAATTTATTCTCCAAATCCAGATACAATTGGCTTACCAATTGTAACATCCCTGTTTTTTTTTTTAATGAATTGTGTTTGACATGTAAAAATAAAATAAAGGAAAATTAACGTCACACATGTGCTCAATGCCATGAGCACATGACTCAAGTTTTAAAACTTCTGGGACTGGGTTTTTAATATAATTACAATGGGTCATAAAAGCAGGTGATAGAAACTAGTTTCCCAAGTTAGGGTGTCTACTTACTGTCTACTGGCATCAATGACACTTTGGAATAAGACAGTAATCATCTAGGAAGAAATGAGTATTGTTGACTCATCAATCCACGAACTTTGCACTAATTACAGTGCCTCAGTTTCCCTATTTTATAAAACAAAGTTGTCACCTGCCTGCCTCTCTGGAGTGTTTGGAAAACCCAAGGAGATAATAGTCTTTGAGTGCTTTGAAAACACAGAATACATTATAAATGCTAAATAATAATAATAATAAGGAGTCTTTAATAACAGGGGTCCTTTAATAATACTCATCAAGTATAATAACATTACTAACCAGTAGGAACAAGACAAAGTGCGTCTCTGACTTCTTAATCATTAGTTTGTATCATGGGAAACTGGTGGGGAGAATTGGCCCGTCATTCGGGTTGGTTATGGTGTCTCTGGACAGAGCCCCTCAGTGAGGCAACCTGGTCTGTCCTGGACTCTCCAGCTAACATTTGGTTGCTTTTAGGAAGACATGCACATGCAATCGGGAGAGGAGGGTTCAGTGGCATCATAGTTCAACTTCCATGCCCAGGGAACATGATTTTAAATTTTCCGTCGCTAGCTGGTTGGGAAAAGAAGAAAAGGTACTTTGGGACCCAAGAAAGTTGTAGACACGCTGGTGTGGCCAATGAGCCAGTGTGGCCACTCAATCCTGCCACAAGATGGCGACAATCCAGCTGGAAATGCCGGCCGGGAAGGCCTTGCAGGTTTACAGGAGAGAAAGGGCTTCCTCGCTCAGACACAAAGAAGGGATCTTTCGAGCTAGAAGAGACATTTGGATTTTCTCACAGCGGGGATGGGAACCTTTGCTGGCACGTGGTCTGCCTGGATAAGAAGTAAAAAGGTGCCTTCTCAACCTCGTGGGCTTCAACCTCATGGGGCTGAAATGCTTAGGGGATTTTGTGTATAAACATCAGAGAAATTCCAGGTTTGACTCCTCCCTTTGCCCAGAGGCAGTCCAGATGCTTCCCGAACCAGCGACATTCCCGGGATTCCGGCAGGGGGAGCGGGTGCCTCCTGGGGCGGGGCGCATTCTATCCAGCAGTTCGCCCGCCATCCTGCGTTCTGGAACATTGTGGGCAAGGGGTTTAGACCGGGGCTGGGCAGGGCGAACCCCTCCTGCCCAATCCCTGATGCCCCATTGCCTTTGGGGCTCAGGATCCCAGACCTGAGCACCCGAGGTTGCGCTAGCTCATAGGCTTTGACTCCAAGCAGCAGCCACAAAGGTGCTCCCTCCCCTCCCGCTGCACATTTTGCCTGGGAAAAAGTCCGCAGGCCATTCCAGGCTTGGGCATGGGGTATGTCTTTGTTTTCTTTTGTTTCGTTTTGAATGTAAGGAACCGCCACACCCACGTTTGTTGCTTTCAAACAGAGTGCTATTAGGAAACACACAGAGATCCCAAGCGCGATGTTTGAGACTCTCCTGGGTTGCAGAGCCTGGGCCTGGAGAGAGTCTGACCTCCATCTTACAACCCTAGGCGGGACTGTGGCATCACTGGGCAGATCCCCATTCTCCCAGCCCAGGCCCTGGCCAGCACTGGGAGGATGGGAGGGAAGCCCAGAACAATGGGGGTCGCTGGCTCCAGCCTTGCCTCAGTGCCTGCCACTTATCTGCCTATCCTTCTGGGGTGTGGGAAGGGAGTAATAGTAACTGAGCTTCAACTGAACATGTGCTACATACAATTACCTTATTTAAGCCTCACACACCATTATTATCCTTATTTTACATATGAGAAAACCAAGGCTTACAGATGTTGAGTATATTTGCCCAAGGCCCTACAATTCAAATAGTGGGGCTGTGATTTGAATCCAGATCTACATTTCTCCAAAGCACCAGACCTCCTTAAGCGACAGTGGGAGACAACAGGATCAAGTATAGACATACTTGGTGCTGTGATTGTGCTTACATCACAGGGCAGGCAACCAAGGATATTTTAAACTCTTTTTGCCTTTAAATGTGCTCTGTAGAACTGGGCTAGTCTACCTTGCCTTTTTCCTTCCTCCACAAATGTTTACTGAATGCATATTATACATCAGTCACTCTTCTAGGTATTGAGACATGACAGGGGACGGGGCCAGGCCACAAACGCTGTGTGAACTCAGGAAAGCCGTTTAATGTACCAGTTATCAAGCTGCTGACTCTCACCCCCACCCACCTTCTGTATGTGGCTCTGAAATGCTGTCTCTGGGCCCCTGCAAACCGCCTTTCTCCTTTGCTCCTCCTCCTTGTTGAGCTCCGCCAGTAGGGGCGCTAGAGGGGACTCGAAGCAGAAGGAGGAAGGACACACTTTTTTTCTCTTCAGCCCAGCGTCATCAGTAAGTCCTGGCCTCCGGTCTCCTTCAGCACCCCGTCTGCAGAATCATCATCCCCCTCCAGTCTATCAGCATCAGAGAGAGCCCCTCTCCTATGCAGTCTAAGCCCCTCCTGTGATCTCCTAGGCTTTCAAAACCCCACCTTTTCCCTTTGTCTCCCACTCCTGGATTGATAGCTGCTTTCTCTAGTTTACTACCTCCATGTTACCTCAGTGTCCCCCCTTTTTCCCCCGGTCTCCAGTACCTATCAAGAGTGGTGTGCTGGTAAATATTTAGCGACCAGCTCTCCAGGAAAGCAATAACAAAAAGAACCCTGATTTGTAATGTGTGATTTTAATAATATAAATCATTCACCCTGGATAACTTTCAACTACCTACATGGCATCACTGAACTTCACAACCTGGTCTGAGCAGTCCCAGCACACAAATGCCTGCAACCAATGCTTGTAATAAATTCTCTTTGTCGAAGTACTTAGTTTGCGTTCTGTTTTCATAACTGAGACTAATAACACTTAAAACTTCTAGGCACTGATTTTTTGGGGGAGGCCATAAAATTAAACTATACCATTTCTTCCATCTGAGTTTGGCTAGGGTGACAAGAATAGGATCATCCATGTTACATTGTCAATATTAAAGGAGAAAGCCTTTAGAAAGAGCTAAAAGCAAAGAAGCTAACACATGTCATATAACAAGAAAGGACATAGACAGATGTGGTAAAGGCCAGAGGGGCACAAACCCTGAGGGAAAAAAAAATGAACTCTAAAATCTACAGTTAGGAAGTAAGTCCATGATAAGAGAAAGTAGCAAGAATATTCACCTTGGGAAGGGACAAGGAATTAGCCAGCTCTGGGATACTTTTCCAGGACTTACTCATATCCCTGTATTATTTTGAAACAACTTATGAATGAGCCATAATACTCAGTTGAGGTAAAATATAACCAGCAACAACAAAATGATTTGTAAATTTGATAACCAGATGGGGAAAATGACAAAAATAGAAGGAATGACTGAAAAATAATATGGCCAGTTTTTCCCCATAAAGAAACCAGAATATTATATATTCAAATAAAATTTGTTTTTTGTTGTTTATTTTATTTGGTTTTATTTTATTTTATTTTTAGAGAGAGAAGAAGGGAGGGAGAAAGAGATGGAGAGAAACATTGATCAGCTGCCTCTCACACACCCCCAACCGAGGACCTGGCCCACAACCCTGACTTCATAAAGCTTATGATCTAATGGAAGAGGCAGATAAGTAAACCGTCAATTACAATGCACCATGATAGTGTGACAGGGGCAAATAGGGGATGAGGGTCTAGGAAGACTTCCACAGAAGAGACTTTAAAGCTGAGACCTGAACAAGGAGTTAAGATTAACCAAGTTAAGAAGGGAATAGCAAGGTCAGAAGAATTAGAGTGATGGGGCAGTGGAAACAGCCTGTACACAGGCATAAAATATGAAAAAGCATATACTTTGGAGGAACTGAAAGTAATTTCCTGTGACTGGAGGCTGAGAATGTTGAAAGCTGAGGCTGGAGAGCAAGCAGAGGGTAGGTCATGCGGAGTCTTGTAAACCATATTACAGAGTCTAGGCTACAGAAAATGGCGACATAAGGAGCAAGGGAATAGTGCATTCACTTTTTGTTTTAGAGAGATCATCCCAGCTGTAAAGTAGAGAATGGGTTGAGGTTGTTAGGGAGGATGAGGGCAACATGGAAGTAGGAAGCTGGAGAGAAAGAATATGATCTACACTAGCCTAGAGGCAATGGAAATGAAAGGTAGTAGATGATTTGAAGAGACATTCAGGAAATTGAAGAGACAGGACTGGGAGGTTTGCTGATTGGGGGATGGCAGATGTCAGAGAGGGAGAGGGAGGAGTTGGGGACAGTGGACAAGTTTCTTGTTGAACAGTTGGGCTGTACCATTCCCTGAGATAGATAGTACAGGAGGAGGAGAAGGAGCTTTGCAGGAGAGGGTTGATAATGACTCTGGTTTTGGACTCGTGAGTCTGAGGACCTGTGAAATGTGTAAGCAGTAGGCAAAGAGATAAGTGGATCATCTGGAACTCAAGAGACTGCTGATGGCTAGATATGTCATCAAAGAGATGATACATGGAATGACTGATATTGGAAGTGATAAAAAGAGAAAGAGAAAGAAGCAGAAACAAACACCATGGAACATATCTAGGTAAGAAACAGAAGAAGAGGACCCAGCAAAGGAGACAATGAAGGCCTGGCTGGAACTGTAGAAAACCTCGGAAGGTGGAGTCATCCAAGTAGAAAGAAGAAAGGAGATGAGAAGAAAGGAGTACTCAGTAGGAACCAACTCTTCCAAGAAGCTGAGAAAAACAAGGATTGTATTAATTAGAATCCTTTGGCTGCAGGTAACAGAAGCCAACTTGACTTAGTGTAAGAAAAAGGAGAAGACAGATTATAAGGGTATGGGAGTGTCGCAAGGACCCAAGAGCAGGAAGGACTGCAGGCAAGAACTTAAAGCTCTTAGCCTGCTTGCAGTTTTTCTCTGCATATCTCTTTATGCAGACACCTTTCCTTGACTCATGAGGCTATAAAGGAACTGAAAGATGGTCACCCTAAGGTTTTGAGGGTACAGCTTCTTTTTCGTTGTTAAAAGACTTTCCCAGACTAAACTAGAATCCCAATTCTTGAGAGAGAGAAGGAAAGAGGGAGACAGAGAGAGTGGAAAAGAAGGAGAGAGGGAGGGAAGAAGAGAAAGGGAGAGATGGGGGAAAGAAAGGTAGAGATACAGGGAGAGAAAGGGGAAGACAGAACAAAAGAGGGAGCAAAATTGATTGCTCTAAAATAGATGTAGGTGATCACCATTCATCCAATCATCTACAGCCAGAGGGAAAAATCTTAAAGTATAAACTGGGTTCTTTGGGGTCCACCCTGACTGGCAAAGAGGACAGTTCAAGGCGATATTATGAAATAAATAAATACCCTAAATTAAGGTTTCTATTACAAGAACTGAAAAATAGTCCTTGGATTTTGAAGCTAAAATGTACTTGTTGACTCTGGCAAGTTTCTGTGGAATGATATCAACTGAATTTGGTCTGCAGTGGATAGAGAAGTGAGGGCAGCGCATGGAGACAATGCTCAGTCCGCAGCGAAGGGCCTCAGAAAGAGATGGTGTTCGGGGTTTTGTTTGTTGGTTTGCCTGTCTGTATACCCTTGCAAAAATTGAACATATTTATATGCTGATTGGAAAGAGTCTGTAGAACACAGCAATTATGTTGACATCTTAATGAGCATGCAGAATTCCTGACCTTACTCTGAGGATTTGAATTTAGCAGGCCAAGAGTAGAGTCCAGGCACGTAATTTTGGGGGCCCAGGGTAAAACGAAAACATAGGGCCTCTTGTTTAAAAGGCAGGAAATGTGCTTTTCTTTCTTCTGTGGTCTCTCCCTCCACCTACATTGTATTTTTTAGTTATTATTTAATGTTTCACTCTCTCAGGCATTGGGATACTTGCTGGGCAAGTGCAGACCTCATAGTGACCAAATGCCCTGGGCCCTGCAGTTGAAAAAATGCTCAATATCCTTAGTCATCAGATAAAAGCCACAATTAGATATGACTACTCACCCACCAAAGTGGCTAAAATTAAAAAGACTAACCATACCAAGATTGACAAGGATGTGTTGGGAGTGTAAATTGGTTCAACCATTTTTACACCTAAACCTGCCTTATGACTCTATATAATTCAACTCTATATAATCACACATGCTCATCAAAAGAGATGTATTAGAATATTCATAGACCTTTATTCACAGTAGCCCCAAACTGGAAACTCTC
>VMDR010031076.1:0-12156 GCA_007922815.1 Macrotus californicus
TTTTTTATAAAATCAAAATAAAACAAAAAGGAATTTCACAAATTGAAACAAACACTCAGAACTGAAAGTAGCAGATGCATAATTCCATTCCTTGCACATGTGCTGAAAACATTTTTCCATCCATATGCTTCAGACTGCCTTCACCTTTTTTATATTTGAGCATGTCTTAGAGTGTATGGGTTAAGGTTTTCATTATAAATAATCTTTTGTTCAAGTGAAAAGAATTCATCCTATCTCAGCCACAAGATTCTGAGAACCCCCTCATCACAAACTCTGCCTTCAGGTCAGCAGGGTGCCATCAGCCCTAACAATCCTTTTCTATTTCTTTCTAAATATAAACACAAGGAATTGGTGCGCAGAGCACCTTGCACACAATTGGCCTGCGGTGGGTATTCCCAGAACCTAGAGACACCTGCAAGCCTCCGGTCCCCTGTCTCATTCTCACAGAGGCAGGAATTGTTAAACTGACAGCTGATTAGGTGACAAATCTGGTTATGTAAATGTAACACACTCTGTAAGTAGGCCTACCTGATTTAAAGTTAAAGTTATCACATATTCATCATCATCTGACAACATTAATCTTACCCTTCAGTTTCTACATAGGCCATTAAATCAGTTTGAACTTAGATCTTGAAATTTAGCCCCATATAACACAATTAATAAGCCAGGGGGTTAAAGCTGCCCTAGAAAAGGGGGACAAAAGGAACACTCCTTGTTGAGTAAGTGGGGCATGGGAAGAGGGTGCACACCCCAATCCTCTCTTCTCTAAAATGAATGTAACTCAGATTACAAATTAAAGTAGTACTCTATTCCACACAGGTGGGTAATGCTCTCACAGCTGCACTTCTCATTTGGTGTTTATGGGGAGCACTTGAGAATGACTTAGTATGAGTTTAACGGCAGTTGGAGAAAAAGTTAAAGCTCTCAAAAAATGGAACAGAGTGAAGGTGTAAGTGGCACTGAGGCCGACCCCAGGTAGGCACACCTGGTCCCTGGGCAGAGACGCAGCCCTGCATCGCCCTGCAGCACATGACTTTCCCTCTGTATACTTAGAGCTACTTAAACAACTGCACAAGGAATTAAAGTGAGGAAAAGTTAAGACGCAGTTACGAGGAGTAGTCATTAAAATCTGGAGAACCCTTTAATGTGCTGTAATGCTAACTGCATCCCACCCCGCCAGAAATCTCCCCAAGGAATGCCATCACCCCCAGCAACCTTACTGTAAAAATACTTGCTTCAAGTATGCATCATGTATTAATTTATCTCAGCATTTATTCGGTGGGTGTAGATGGTGCTCTGGCTCTGTACCAGGCTCTGTGCCAGGGGCTGGGATTATTTCAGTGACCAAGACAGACCAGGTCTCTGCCTTCACAGTGAGTCTGCACTATTATCAGATTTTGGAAATCAGTATGATGACCATCTTAAGCATTGTTTGCAGATATTATAGAAATGCATAACCGACACTTCATTTTAATTACTTAACTCATTCATCTCACTCCTTGGCTCATTTAGTGAGTGCATGTTGTAGATTTATTTGGGTATATTTTGGAGGAGTAAACCTCAAGGGACTGTATCTCAGTGTCTGGCACGTGGTAGACACTTCAAAAATGTTTCTAGAATGAATTTTTAAAATGAGTGAACACACTTCAGGAGTTACACATTCTGAACCACTCCTTCTTGGAACCCTAAATACCAATCACTTAGGCATTTTGGTCTGTTTTGCAGCTAGTTAGTTAAGTGTTTCAAGCAAAAGTGCAAGGTTGTTGGGACCAGATATCCTGTCTTCAAAGCATTCTTTGCAGAGGACAAGGCATCCAGAAAAAACACAGAAAGTTTTCAGATATGGAAGTGAATCACCATTCTCATGGAAAGTCCCTGGCATTTACATTATAGCTTCTGCCTGTTGTGTGCATTAGACAATTGGATACAGTCTCTCAATCATGCCATGTTTGTTCCTATTTGCACACCTTTATTCCCTCTGTTCTCTTCTTCCAACCCCAACCTCCTCATTCCTCTGTGCCCTCCTAATCTTAACACATTCTTAAAGGCCCAACCACAGAAGTATTCCTTCTCTTTCTAGGAGCCTTCCCTGAGTTATACCACGACCCCCACCCAGGACTTATTGTCTATACCATGGTGTCATTTATCTTGTGGCATCTTTTGTATTGTTGCTTTACGTGGTTAGCTTTCTTTGCATGTATATCTCAAGGTCAGTGTGCTGGGCACTTTGCTTCCCCCTCCAGAACGATCCTGCACCCTTCTCCATCCTGTTCTGTATATGAGGATGCTGACCTACATGGCTTATGTCAATGGGCTGCCTTGTTCTCTGGTTCTGGGTTGCATTTAATCAATGACAGTCACTGGCAGGAAGTCCAAGGGGGTGGGAGGCAATGTGTGGTATTTGGAGGCAATGTGTGGAAGATTTACCTTCTCCTACTATTCATGCATAACTAGATATAGTACTCACCATTTCTATTGTTCTCAATGTTTCAGGCTTCGGTTGAATGTGTAATTATAATATTAATTAATATATATTAAATATAGTTCACATATTTAAACCCACTTACTCTTCTGGAGAAAAAGAATTAGTTGGGTTAATAGAACTAAAATTTCAATTTTTTCCTTCTTTTTCTCTTTTTCACTTATCTTTCTTTTAGGAGTTTCTTTACTGATGATGTCCCATTCACACCAGACTCTGCCCCTCCTCACTGCCAGGCCTTTCTCTGAACGTGTTTTTGCCTATCTCAGTCTGATTGGTGAAAATTAAATAAATCTGATAAATAGACAAGCTGTCAATCTCTTCAGGAAGTCCCAGCTCTTTCACCAGCTTATCTACTCCTGTTCTACTCAATGTCCAAGGTGCCATCTGACATATGCCTATGACACCTGGGTGAGAAAAGAAGCGTGTTAGCTCTATGAAGTAGAGATGAAAAGATCAGTGTACTTAGATAATCTCAAGAATAGGTTAGACGGCTCCTTGAGCAGTGATCTTTCTAAAGGACAGAGAGCAGCCCCTCTCTTGATAGATGCAGCCTGGTCTTCCTTCCTCAGGGGTCTTCCTTAATATACATGTAGGCTTTTCTGCATCGTTTTTTAGAGTCAGAAATGACCTGTGACCACAAAAGACAAGCTTTTTGAACCATGGGGCTCTTTGAGCAGCACCAATATCTGATTAACACCCTGTTAACATAACTATTATTTTTTTACCAAAAATAATGTTGCAATTAGTGAATTTCTAGCTAATATAGTCCACGAAGAACTACTGTTTGGTAGTTTGCTAGATCGATGAGTAGCAATGCGGGTTGATTGAGGTGGGTGTGCCAGGGTTCTACAGTTCAAAACCTTAACAGTGGTGTAGCCAGACTGAGAGTTACAACCATCAACCTTGAGAAATTAGAAAGAAAGACAAAATCATGTCCGCTAAATGGTTCATCATCTCAGTCAGTGTAGAATCAACCTCTGAGAGAGACTTTGGCATCTGTTATTTCCATACCTAAAAATTCAGAAAGAAAAAAAAAAACTATCACACACTAACTCTGAATTTTTATTTTACAGGAGAAAAAATGAATCATGAGTAGTTAATGGTAAAGAACTACTGACTTTCTTCAGATAGTGTATCCAGTATCATTTCTACTTTTTCCCAGGATAAAATTGTGGGGCAAAGCTGGATGGGTTTTCAAAAAGTAAATGTAACAATCACTACAAAGTGTAGAGGGGTTTAATCCTCTCTATCTTCTGACCTTTATTGCATTTTGAGTGTATTTGGAGTTCAGATACTACTATCCTACCCTCCCTCTAGAGATAATAAATAAATAATCAAATGACCCAAATAAGACTTACCCCAGAAAGAAGGGGGTGGAAGCTGGAGAACAATAAGAAGCAGAGCTGCAGGTGGTAAAAAGTTTGAGTTTTAACATCCTGGCTTTCTTTCTGGGTAAAGATGCTGACCTTTTCTCCCCAAGATGCTCATTCCTTCTTTACTCTTGTACAAGTGGCAATTACCTATAATTCCTATGGTCATTCTTAAGAATTTTTTAAAAATATGAAACAATTTCTTCATGACCAGTAAAATGGTCTTAAAAGATAAGCAAAATAGATAAAGAAACACTTTACAGCCCCAGCAACCACAAATAGCTCAGTTAACATCTGAAATGGGGAAGTATCCATCGGACAACTTTGCAGCATTGAAGAAAGCCTTTGAGCTGAATAATTGAATTAGAGACAGCTAGCATAGCTTTATGAAAGCGATACCTTGGGTACCTTACTAGTTGGAGTGCTTTACAGGGCACTTACTGCCATAGAAAGAAAATAGAACACAATGGATGTCATATAATTGTTAAAAAGCCATTGGATGTTTTTAACAATGAAGATTATTGGCTAAGACCACATCTATTGTGTAAGGTAAAATAGCTTGTTGGATTAAAAAAAATGTTCAAAACCTGCAAAAAGTGAGTGAATGTTAATGGTAATTTTTATTTTAACTGAAGAGAGGTTATCAGTAAGGGTGAAATAATAGCTTTGAAAGGAAATGAAAAATTGGAGGAATCCACACAATCCAACCTTATTACATTTGACTATTGTGATATCTTCTCTTGGCACCACGTACTAAATTTCCAGGTATTTTTAACCCTATTATGTTTACTATTTCATAACAACTGCCCTCTCTGAAGAAGACATAGAAGAAAGGGGCACGCTTAACAGAATTCTATTCAGCACGTTGATTCTGATTAGTGGAGCACACTCTCTGACTTTTCCAACTTAGCTCCCTAAAGATTACAGACACACATTTTCTTCTATCTGTAGAAACAACATAGCCAAAAATCAATGCTATCTTACCAGCATTATTATTTCTCTGTTCATATACAAGCTGGGCTTATAGCAAAATATTATCATGCTGTCTATCTAAAAACAGGTAGGCAATTGCAATGTTACTAAAATATCTGACTCAACATGCCCACCAGAAAGACTCTGCATGTAGTATTAATTCCTCTTAGGAAGTTTACACAAGTCAGAAGAACCAAAACTTTCTGTGGTATCCAATTCAACCCTAAAAATATGGGTGGAATCTTCAAGTCCATTGCTTTTATCATGGGAGCAGTATTTTTAGGATATATAAATCTGGCATGGTAAGGAGTTCATTTTGTTCTGATAGGTTGGGGTAGAAGTCCTGTTTTCTGCAAACTGTCCTAAGCAACTTTTCAAGAAAGAATAGAATTAAAAAACATAATCAGGGTATATTCTGCTGCAGGTAAATGAGTAAACCTACTCTAAGTTATAATCTGATTGTAAATCCACATCATAATTTAAATTAAATTTAAACAATTTTAAAACCTTGTTGAGATACTATGAAGTCTTCAAAATTGTGGAAAATTGGTATTCCTAATGATATGTATATATGCATACGTCATTGTCTGTTAACGGTGACAGCTGTTGTGACAACAGGAAATTGTATAGAATTAATTTGAACACAATGAGTCCAATTCAGTAACTTGGATCTCTTTAGAATCTTGAGTAAAGCACTTTATTTATTTTAGACAAATACTTATTACTTTACCTTTTTTTTCAGTAAATATATTCCAGTATGTGTTTTGCCAGATACAAACTCTCTGAGTTTACATTACAGAATGGACTTCAGTGGCATAGTTTAGTTAAAGGTGGAGGTGTCTGATGTGACAAGAATCTAGAGCATCCCAACTGTGGTGACGATTACATGAATCTGTACATATGTCTAAAAGTTCACAGAACTGTACACCAAAAAAGGTCAATTTTACTCTATGATAATTCAAACAATAAAGTAATTTTATTTATACCCTAGCTGGTGTGGCTTAGTGGATTGTGCACTGGTCTGTGAATGGAAAGGTCGCTGGTTCAATTCCCAGTCAGGGCACATGCCTGGGTTTTGGGCCAGCTCCCTGGTTGGAGGTGTGCGAGAGGCAGCCAACTGATGTTTCTCTCTCACATCAATGTTTCTCCCCCTCTCTTTCTCCCTCTCTTCCTTTCTCTCTAAAAATAAATGAATAAAATCTTCTCTTTAAAAAAAGAATTCAGGACATAACAAATGGCTTAGATATTTTTAATGTTTGTGCTGGCCTCTGAAGGATAAGATATAATTTATGGTATGTAACAAAAGTTTGTAAATGATTAGTAAATAATACTAAAACTATAAGGAACAAGGAAAAATGTTTTAAACTACATACCAAAAAATATCAAAGAACTATGCAATCTGGGACTATGGGCTTTTTTAACAATGTCAAGGTTAGAAAATCGTTTCAACAAAAAAATTATTAGTTGGGAATAAATATTTTCCTCAGTTATCAATAAAAATAAACAAATAATTTTAAAATTATGTTTGTATCACAGAACAAAAACTGGAAGGAAACTTAAGGAGTCATTTGATTATGCCCAGGGAAGTGTAAATAACGCTGGTTAACCTCAGCTTTCAAATCTCTTCTCAAAGATCTCCAAACACAGAGACTCCACCCCGGCCACCCGGAAACGTACTCCTGTGTTCCCACTGGGCTGAGTAAGTTGGGGTGTGAGTCTGTGTGTTCAGCGGAGACAGTTCCTATGTTCTTTCATCATCTCTGATACCAGAAAGGAGGCATAGAGAGCTTTGTTCAAAATTCCTCTTCTAGAAATTTCTATGCTTTTCACGACATTAACTGAGTCATCACGTTAGCCATTCTTCAAGTTCAACGAGCTTACCCTTTATGTAATGCTCATCGAAGTGCCCATAAGGCATTTCTATCATAATAGTTCTTTCTGTTTACCTGGGGTTTTACACATTCTTTGTATTTTTAAGAATGGTGTCTAAAGTAGGTCCTGTACTCTCTTTAACTCTCAAATCCAATCCCGAGGGTCAAGTGCTTCCTGGGCCACGTACGCTCTGTTCCAGTTTTTTCTTTTCTTTTTAAACAGTCTGGGAAGAAATTGAATGTTGTGTATACATACCACATACAAATAGGCACAATGTAAATGCAAAACCCTAAAAGGGAAGTAGGCACATGTTCTTTAGTTCATTTCTTAGTTAATGATAAAAGTGCAGGTAAGAATATGACAGGAAGTAGCCTTGAGTCAAGGAGATGTAAGTAATGAAAAGAGAAAAAGAACCTCTCTAGGCAGTGCCCAGAGGACCTATCATTCTCTTCCTATCAACATCGGGGTGGGTGTGTGGGCTCCCTGCTCCATAGCAGCAAAACAAAATAACAGAGTGATGTAACTGACTGTCACAGAAACTGAGAGACACTTACAGAATTAAGTGAGCAGTCCATTCAGACATTCCCCTGAATAAATAGAAACAGAAGTAACTAGAAGTAGAAAAATAAAGTTGATAAAGATACTTGACATTACATTAAGACTTTCGATTTGAAACACCCAGAGACTGTAATTTCCATAGATCAGTCCTAATGCAAAAGAAATGGCCAGGCTGACATGGGCCAAGGCCAGGACAGGACCTAAAGGAGACCCAGCAGAGACCCATCATGGAACTTGGACAGCCCTAGCTGGTGTGGCTCAGTTTGTTGAGTGTCCCATAAACCAAAGAGTCAGGGGTTTCACTCCCAGTCAGGGCACATGCCTGGGTTGTGGGTTCAGTCCCCAGTTGGGACCTGTATGAGAGGCTATTGACTCATGTTTTTCATTCACATCAATGTTTCTCTCTCTCTCTCTCTCTCTCTCTCTCCCCCTTCCTTCCCCCCTCTCTAAAATTAATAAGCATGTCTTCAGGTGAAAATAAAATCAAAGACAAAAACAAAACAACAAAAAAAAACAGGACAAATAATTCTCTAGTCTTCCTGGCAAAGGTTTCATTCATTCCTTATCGTGGGAAGGATCCATACTTCAGTTGTACCTTTTTTTACGTTGTTTTATTAGCTGGCATATTATTTATTCCACAGTATGTTTCATTTCTTCTCAAATGATTCTTTTACAACCTTTAGAAAGCCCTGCATTATGTTCCCTTTCATGTGTTCGAACTTTGTGGACACAGGAGAGTGGATGAGCTTCTAAATCTTGTTGCTCAGAATATGTAAAAAATAAAACGCAGCACGCTAGACAAGCCTGTTGCTGTTTGAATGTACCACCTGTTACACTTCCAGGAATGAGACCTATTTTGCAGAGAAGGAGAGATTCTGCCTGAGAAACTGCTCACTGAAGCTCTTGTTTTATATTGTTGGTGTGGGGAGCGGTCCATAAAATTACCATTGTCAACTGCATCCAACAAAATATGTGGTAGCTGGAGGGCTAGTCCCTATTTTAAAGTCCTAGGAAAGATAAACTCTGAAGATTATGGGCCATTTCCACTCTCCTCTGCTTCCCTGACAAGAGGTAATGTGAGTCTTAAGAGAAAACCAAAGATTAATGGCTTAAATAAACCAGAAGTCCTGTTTTGTGTAAGTGCCCAAATGCTCAAACTCATTGTTGCTCAATACTAAAGGCTGTGCTTTATTCCATTAACTCCAGCTGGTCATTTTTGCTTCTGTAATTTTCCTGTACTGGACCCGTGTACCATGCTGGCCGTCCTTCCTCCCTTCTGTCTGGGTTTCATTCCGTGACAGGGCTGTGTGCCTGTGTCTCCTTGTTTACTGCTGGCCATAGTCTTGTCTTGTTCAGGGGTGATATCTTCACTCAGAGACTTACCTGAGACAAAAGTCTCCCCACTGAACAACAACTTCAGCATAAACATCCAAGTTAAGGGAGAATTATTAGGAGACAAGCCCTACGTAAGTTTAGATAAAAACACACACGGCAAGATGACAGTTTGTTCCAACTAAGTTTCTCTATGGAGAGAAGTCATATATTTAGTATAACTGAACCCATTACTTCCAAAAAAAAATTCACACTCCAAAAAAAAGAGAAAAAAACTAGTATAGAGAAAAATTATAAAAATGACTAAAAAGTTCACTTTCATCTGTTTGCACAGGGGAGTTAATATCATGAAAACTTGACTATAATGAAATATTTTGTCAAACAGTATTTGTTCTTGTATTAAGAAATCAGTGTCCATGTGCACAAGTTTAAGTTTACAGAAATGAAAAACTTAAGGTGATAAGATTAAAGATACTTTTCATTTTCTTCTTTATAGTTTAACATCTTTTCCAAATTGTTTTGTAAAGAATTTTTAGAAATAGCCTCAGCTGGTGTGGCTCAGTGGATTGATTTGCCAACCTGAGAAACAAAGGGTCGCAGGTTCAATTCCCAGTCAGGGCACATGCCTCAGGTGTGGGCCAGGTCCCCAGTAGGGGGTGCACAAGAGGAAACCACACATTGATGTTTCTTTCCCTCTCTTCCTCCCTTCCCCTCTCTCTAAAAATAAATAAATAAAATCTTTTTTTAAGAAAAGAATTTTTAGAAATATAAAAAAGGTAAAAAACTAAAAAATTCTTTAATATAGTTTTCCTGCTGAATTAGTATCCTGTTGATGAAACATGAGCATAGTAATAACTCAAAGTTGCTATTGATTTCATCAAGATGTGGCTCACTATGTGCTCAAATAATAATTGAAGTGAGGATGAGAAATATATTTTACAAAAAGTAAAAATAGTATTGTGCCTTTAGGCCTTGTCTAAATGATCTCAAACCTGGAGACATTTGAAAATATTTGAATGACTGAGGGTTTTTTTTACTTTTCACCTGGATTAGTGATACAATATGGCTAGCTATCTCTATTTTGGTAATCACCATAATTTTTAAAATGTCAACATTATTATTCATATTATCTATTTTTCTACATCAGAATTTCTCAACCTTGGCATCTATTGGCATTTTGGGCCAATTATTTGTTTTTGGGGGGGAGTTGTTTTCCGCATTGCAAGATGTTTAGCAGCATTTCTGGTCTCTGTCCACTAGATAACAGTTGTAACAATCAAAAATGTCTCCAGATATTGCCAAATGTCCCCTGGGGGAAGAAATCACCCCTGGTTGAAAACCACTGCTCTATAGTAAGTTATTACTATCCAAATATTTTGATTATCTTTTTAACTATTACCTATTTTCACGGCCACATTAATCATGTCATGATTCACATTGATCATAATGATTAGAGAAATTACAGATTTACTCTGGCACTCAGGCACTAACTATCAGGCTATTAGACAACGCATGTGTATATTAAAGGGAAAGAATTCCTATAATTACAAAAATAAAAGATTACACAAAAAGAGCAAAGATTTTGGTTGTATACTGGAATCAAATTACATTCATTTGTTGAAGTGGTCTGAATGACTCAAAGACATACAGTAGCTATTATTCACTCAGCTACAGCACGGCAGACACTAACACATATTTTGAAGAGGAGGGCTTTTGCTTTATGTGACAATACTACTGATCTTTAAGGAGAGATGTTGGTGATTCATCAGCCAGGCATGATTTTTTTCCCCCTTAAATGTAACCTGTCATTTTTCTTACTGCCTTTTTTATTTAAACACACATTCAGTGGTGCCCACAATCAAAATTCTGTTGGCAAACTGATGCCAAAATTGAATCTTACTTTTATTTTATGTAAATAAATATTATAAATAATCATAACATAAATAATAAATACTACCTGCATTACCATTCTTCTAGACTTTAGTGATTTTTTTTTCACAACTGTGAATGGTGAATGGGCTTTTATCTCTTCTAAATGTCCCATCCTTACAGGATAATTAAATATGACCCGTGAGCAAAATTAAATTTCAAAGGATTTTTTTTCAGATATACAGCCTTGATTTGTGCCATTATCTTCCAATTTCTTTTTCGAATTTTCAAAAATGAGCACATGAGTTTTAAAACTTATTTAATTTAAAATGCCTCTTTTAAAAAAGAAAACACTGCAGTGGGATGCCGGGATTGCACTCATCCCAGCATGCCACACCACTGTTCTTTGGATGGCAATCACAGGACCCAGACATCAAGCTGTGGAGGAGATTCTTCCAAGCAACAGCATCTGGCTCTTTGGCAAACTGAACAGGCAGTTGCCCTGGTGGCTTTAGAGTTGCCTCTGGGTCTGTCACAAGGTTAGGCTGTTAATGGAGTGCCTGGATTCTCATCCCTTTTTCATTTCACTGTCTTTCTCATACACCTTTTTGGTATCAAGAGACCCACTCTTTTCCAGAAGTCAAATATTGCCATCCTCAAGCCTAATAGATTCCTACATAAACCCTGTTGTACTTCAATAAGTGTCCCTTTCCACTGCCCATATCCCTTATGAAAGTGTAAAAATAGGCAAGCATTCTGGCAGCAGCCACATTGGCATTCTATTTCATACCCCACCTGCAGAGAGAATCAGAAATTAAATGTTCTATTTTCAGTCCTGGATATTGTAAGCCTGTATTTTCACCTTCTTTCCTTGCAATAGATCTCTTTGCCAGTTAAATTTAATGAAGTCACATTTATAATATGAATAGCTACCTAATCTCATGGAAACTTTTTATTTTTCATTCTCAAGATCACACAATCTAAGCTGGGAAGGTGGTATAAGAACTATAGGGGCTTAGTTTCAAGAATTTATGGCACTTTAAAATCATAAGTGCAGTCCCTGGAACAAACAAACACCTTGAACACCAGAATCGGCAGCTTCAGAACAAAGGGGCTCTTATATCCTCTCAGCTGTGTTAGAAAAAAAAAAAAGGCCAGATTTGGAAAGTAAAGAATGAGTTTTTGGATGTTTTTAGGATTAAAAAAAAAAAAACACCCAACAAGCTTCTGAATAATTTGTACCAAAGGCATTAATCAATATGACCTCTCTACAGATCACAGGTTATTCATGGATTCCATGACCCACAAATCATACTCAAAAGATGAAACAACTATTGGTGAAGAGATGACTCAAAGACTCTAGTAGGTCCACACAGACGGATCAGTAAGGCAGCTTTCTAAGAGGTGGCATTTCATTCCTCCTGTTAGAGTTCACCAGCAATAGAGAGGCTTATACTCTGGCCACCTCTGTGGAGACTCAGTCCTAACCTACCATTTGATCACCACATTCAATAACTCCATCAATAATCTATGGAAAAAATCCATGGTCATGTCTGTTTTATGGATGGGAAGCAGATTAAAACAAGAGGGAGAAAATCTTTATAGGAAAGATTATATTTGAGTGTAAGTTGTTACTTGGGAAATCCTGAATTCAAAGGGAAATAAAACCCATTAATTTTGAGGACTGGCAAGCAGTTGAAG
>VMDR010031077.1:0-12156 GCA_007922815.1 Macrotus californicus
AATTTGGTATATTTTTTCCTTTTTTTTTATGGATTATTTGATTTGGAGTTCATATTGCTTTTTAAATTAACATCACAAGTTAAGGATTTTTCTGTTACTAAAAACTGTTTTGGAAGTATAATTTTTAATGGTTTCTGCTCCCACCCTTCCATCTCCCACCATCTGTTTTCAACGTCATTCTTCATCACCCTGAGAAAAACAGAACACATATTTCTTTGGTAGTTGGCCATATAATTAGAAATCAATGTATGTACAGGCCCCATGAATATTTTATGGGTAACAGTGTTGAAATAGAGTGTGTTTGCTATTTTAAAATATGGCTGCTCCAAAGTAATTCAAAAGCTGTTTGAAACAATTTAATCAAATTTATTTGTACAACAGCACTTAGATATGAGCCAAGTGCTAGTCATTGATCAACGTTGATCAGGTCATTTGAATATTGAACAAAGCCCAGAACCTACTGAATGATTCTCAAGGGATGGAGGTGGGGTGTTTTTGGTCAGGTCACAGCTCAGCTCACTCATCTCTGATGACTGTTGCTCTGAGCTCTGAATCCACCAGTTCCATGAAAGAGAATGTATTTTCAGGATGTCAGGTGAACCAGTTTGTATCAAGTTTTAGGATTCATTCTCTTAAACCTTAGCAATGTTATATCTTCCTGGAGGGCTAACTCGATGACCTTCACTCCTCTAGAGACTTCAAGAGAACTATGATTAATGGGGCCACAGCTGGCTCTTGGGATTCCTGTTGGAAGCTCTGGCACCCCACCATATTTTCATGTACTACAAGAGCGTTCTGTGTTTAACCAAGAGAAGTGTCTTTGTCCAAGGTGGTGATCTCTGCCTTGCCTTTACCACTTCTGCAGAACCAAGAGGAAAAAACAATTGTTGGAGAGTAGAGAGAACAAGAGGTGTGACTTCATTCTGGTCTGGGCACTGTTTTGGCTCACAGTGCCTGGGAATCTTGGGCTCTCTCTCATCAGCCCCCTGGATCACTTAGAGAGTTTCATTTATTGTATTCCTAACATAGGAGAGATACTCCAGCCCATGTGATATTTCATTATGAGAATTGGAAATAGTTTTTAAAAATAATATTCTTTAGCCCTGACTGGTGTGGCTTAGTGGATTGAGTGCTGCCCTGCGAACAATAGGGTCACTACTTTGATTCCCAGTCAGGGCAAATGCCTGGGTTGTGGGCCAGGTCTCCAGTAGGGGGCGCACAAGAGGCAACCACACATTGATGTTTCTCTCTCTTTCTCCCTCCCTCCCTCCCCTCTCTAAAAAGAAAATAAATAAATAAAATTTAAAAATAAATAAAATAATCTTTAAAAGGAGACTAGGACTAGAGAACCATGAGGGTATTTTATTGAATTTGACATATAAGAATAAATGCAAATTAGAACCATGCCATTGGGCGGTGGGACATATGATTCCTTTCTTCCCATGGTTATTATAACTCTGAATGAAAAGCTTTTCTTAGAGTTAATTTAAGCACCTCACCTTGGTTCTTTGGGACAGTTGTGTTTAGCCTATGAAATTTCAATTCAGTTCATTTAACAATTATTTATACATGAGCCACTAGGATGGTTTCTTTGGGTTTGAATCTGGCCTCTATCATTTTTAATGGTAAGATCTTAGGCAAATATGACTGTCTTGTGAGGAACCAGTGATGTGTCTATGTTAAGTACTGAGCATAGTACCTGGTACAAAATAAGTGCTAAGTGAATATTAGTTGTTATTATTATTATTGTTGTTGTTATTATTATTAGATTGTATACTTCTAAAGAATAAGACTTATCCTACCTTTATATTTTTATAAAAAAATGCCTTGTACATGGTAGGCTAATAATTGTTGGATTTGATCGGTTTTTTCAGTAGCTTGTCTTGGGTCCAAGCACTTCTTTCCCTTGTAGTTTGATGTTTACGGTGATAGCGGCAGTGGCTCTGGAAACACATATAAGGTACATGCAATTTACTATTCTGAGACTAAATAGAGGATTCAGTCTGATACTTTTTACCAGAATCATTGTAAATTTTACTTTAAAAAGCTTTGTAAACTGCATTTTTTTTTCTTTAGAAAGGTTGTATGGCTGCATCTGTACAGTACATGAGAACATTTAAATTTTGAATTACTAGGGAGACTGTCAGATTCCATGAGGTTGAGGACAAAATTCCAAATTGGCAGTGAATTAGTGTGACCCTCATTGCATTTGTAGCTCACTTATTGAAAGCCACTAAATAATGTTTTGGAATGACCATTCTAGGTTTAAATGTATTTCAGTGGAGCCTGTAATTTTCTTAGGGCTGTGAAGCTCAGTGAAGTTGCACGCTGGTCAGGACTTTGAAAGGAGGAAGGGGAGAGCATTGATGCAGGAGAATGCAAGGAAGATGCTCTTTCTTCTTGAATAGGAATCACAGTCCCATTAAAAGAAAAATGCCAGAGTCTTGGCAAAAAATACAAATTTGCATATTATTCACATGTATTTGCATATTGAGTTCAAGGGGCTCTATCTTCAAGCATGTAAAATAAATTGTGTAATCTGCCGCAATTGTGTTTCAATTCAGTCTCCCAGGCTTTGCACAAATGAAATACATAACATGTTTAAAAATCACATTTCAGAAGATGAAAGATGTCAATCAGCTAAAGGAAGCTGCACATTAGCAATACTGACAGAGAGCAGAGAGTGGTCTGTCTGGAGTGCAAGATCAGGAAAGGCACTGCACTCAAATTCCTCACCTACCAAGGAAACCTGCTCAGATGGGTCCTGGACCCATGGAGTTTGCTGCTTCAGAGACCATGGTGCCCAGGGCACTGCCTCTCTCTCATACTGGAAAGTCTGCATGGTGCCCAAGAAGTAACGTGGGGGAAACATAATCCTGTAATACCAATGAGGCTTCCTACAGCACCTCCTCTCAATAAACATACAAGGCCTGTCCAAAAGGTATCCAGCCACATAGTATGAAAAGTAGAGACATTTATTGAAGAAGATATAAGAAACATTGTACATAGGGTAGTGATAACTCCGTCCCTTTCAAAGTAGGCACCTTGGGACCTCACACAGTTCTCCCAACTGCAACACAATGTTCCTTCTGCTCTGGTAGCAGAAGCCCTAGAATGAATTTTGCCATGACACATTTCATGCTAAGATCCTGCATCAAAATCTCGGACACAATAGTTTTTGGAATCCCCAGATCAGCTTCTCGTTCTCTCACTGTCAGTGATCGATCTTTTTTGATTGCAGACCATACATTCTCAGGTGTTCTGCTTGTTGCAGGCCTTCCAGAACGTGGATCACTTTCAACAGATTCCTGACCATCTTTGAAGTGTTTGTGCCACACTTTTATTTGTGTTGCACTCACTGCGTCATCTCTGAAAGCCTTCTGAATCATCTGAATAGCTTCTGTGGAGGAGTGTTCAAGCTTAACGCAAAGTTTGATGCAGCTTCATTGCTCTAGTTGCTCAGTCATTTTGAATGCAATGGCCACACAATACACATGCGCACTTAACAGTGTCTAATGCCCCTAAAAACTAGTACAATTAAGTCATCATTGTTCACACATGTGCATTCCAGTCACACTCCTTGGCTACCAGGTTACATCGATGTTGCGCAAACCATTCTCATTGTATTAACAATGGCTGGACTTTTTCTAGACAGACATCCTATACTCTAGGTAAAACACGAAACACTCTCCTGTTTGCTCTGTAATGTTACTTTATGACAAGTGCCCTAGCTTCTTTTCCAACCAGATTGGTGCCCCGCAGCCTCACTTACGTAGACATTCCGGTGCTGCCTGATCAGATGGAGTGGTGGTGGTGGCACCAACCAACCAGTCAGTAGCAGACAGTCAGATTTTAATACCCAGTTGAGGCTCAGCAGTTTACAAATCCCCCAGTATGGCCTTCAGCAGCCATAGAGTGATGTGTAGGAGATTCAGAGTACACAAGTTCCTGAAGTCCTTTCCTTTCTAGAAGTGATAGGTAGGTGGGCAAACTTCTCAGGATGTTAAAACCAAAAGGGTCCAACAGAACAGACAGATGGAGCAAGAGGAAATTACTGAAGGAAACAGTGGTGTCTTGGTAACAAGGAGTGGCAAAATATGCAGGAATGAAGGACATCAATTCTTATTAGTGTTGAAACAATCTCCTGAATGTTTCAAGTCCATAGCCTGTGAAGATTTGACTTTAAGATGCCATGGGATGTTGGTGGTAGGCATTGGGTAAAATGGGGGATGAGATGGTGAGTGAGATCAGGGAAAGCAGGACTGACCTAGCAGTGGAGATAGCTTCAGAAAGAGATGGGATGGAGGATGCACCAAATCATAAGGATCCAAATAGGCACAAGGAGCTCAGGTCTGGATCTATCTTTTACCGAGAATTTGGAGAGCCTTGTATTCTCTTGGAAGGAAGAAACTGGCAAGCATCAAGCAGAGGGTCAGGGATTTGGTTGGTGGGCTGGAGTTTAAGGCAAGCTTCTAGCTGTAGTGGGGGATTGTAGATCAGGGAGGTGAGGTAGGCCAGCCATCTGGTCAGTATCATCCCAGGAAAGGCTGCTGGTGGGCAGCAGGGTCTCAGTTCCTCAGGCAGGAATGAAAGAGTTAGGGTAGGAACCATTTCAGTTCCCATGAAATGGAGAGTCCCAGACCATTGCCTTCATCAGGCTTTACTTAGAAGCTTAGGAAAGATGAAGTCTGCTGACCAACAAGGCTGAGGAATGAAGGTAACTGATAGTGAGCTTTGTTTGCCTGATGGTACATCTCTGTGCCTGTTACTACTGGGTATTTTAGCTTCCCGGGGTCATATTGTGAAACATGCCGTTCTTTTTTTGTCAGTTGAGTGAAAGCTAGGTGTATGCCCATTTCACTAGGTGCCCAAATCCATCATTGGTGCCATTCCATAAGCTCTAGGAGGTTGAGAACAAAAGCAATTTGGAAAAATATAGGTTTGGAATGGTCTTGGGGAACAGAAATGCTTTACTGCTGTTCACATTCTGATTTCACATTCTAGCCTCCATCTTCATTTTTAGGTAAGTCACTTAACCTCTTGTTCTTGGTTTATCCACTTATAAAATGGGTATTTAATAGATGCATACTTTCCAGAGGTTTTATGAAAATTCATTAGGTACAGTTTATAAAGTAGTTGGCAGATGAAACACGAAATTTTAAGTTGGGTGCTCACACTGTGCTTATCTAAGATTTCCTCAGCAGGCTCAAATATCAATGGTTTTTTATGCACTTTTCTTTGCTAGAGATGTTGTATAGATTCATTTTGGGTTAAACACAACTGTTTCTTTGTCTTCTTTTATACTCATTTCACGTAATCCCTCTTCCTCTCTCATTTCTCTGCCTTCTTTCCAGTGCCAATTCAGCTTGTTTTATTGTTTGCTCAACTGACTTGTAATTGGGACAGTGGAGTCAACTTGCTTGTAAAAGTGAATGAAGGTGGACTGTGAACTTTATCAGTCCAAGGCTAAGCCCACAGAAACTCAGAGGGTCATTGTCTCCATACACTTGAGGACATGACACAATTTCCTTCATATTCCAGAGGGAAGGTGCTATATAAATAAGACACCTGGCCACAAAGCAGGCTTCAGAAGTAAATTCCTAAGAGCTCTTGGCCCAGAGAAGCATTTATTGGCCTTTTCCCCTTTTTAAGATTGCTCCAATGAAATAAAATACATGAGATCTACAAACTCCCAGTCTTCATTACTCACTTTGCATAATTATTACTTGTCCTAGATGAGTGGGTAAGTGTAAGTAAGACTGAAATAAATCCCCAAAGTGTTCTGAAAGCAGGTTGCATTGACTAAGAATTCAATTATTCTTTTAGGAGTTTGATTTTTTAATTTAATTTTTTTCTGCTTTCATTCATGCCATCTTTTTAAAAATAATTTTTTTATCCTTACCGGAGGACATTTTTTTCATTTCTTGTAGAGAGACAGGAAGGGGGTGGGGGAAGGGGAGGAGAGAAAGAGAGAGAGAAGGAGAAAGAGAAAGGAAGAGCAACATTGATGTGAGAGAGAAACATCCATCAGTTGCCTCCTATACACACCTCATCCAGGGATGAAACCTGCAACCTAGCTGTGTGCCCTGACCGAGAATTGAACCTGCATCCTTTTGGTGCATGAGACAATGCTCCAACCAATGGAGCCATCCAGCCAGGGCAATGTTACTACCTGTTTTTAAAAAAGTTTAAAAAAAGTGACATTCAAATTTGTAAAATCTCTTTTCTATTTGTTTTTGTTTCTTCATCATCATTGAAAGATTTTTCAAAAGCATTTCAGCTTATTTTTGTAAGAATTTTTCCAATTTGAAATTTAATTTGCTTTTCAATGCTGGCATTTGAGTGGCTGTATAGGGTTGTGATTAATAGCATAAATGCTAGAGATATCTGCCTAAGTTTGTATCTCAGCTCCTCCATTTACAAGTAGTGTAACCTTGGGACAGTTACTTAACTTTTCTATGTCTCAGTTTATTCATCTGTTAAATGGGATTAATAATGGCATCTGCCTCATCAGGTTGGGTAAAGATCAAGTGAATTACCACATATAAAGCACTTGGAGCATGCATATTACACAGGAAGTACTATGTAGGTGTTAAGGAATGAGGATTTCTTTCATGTACCTCTATTATACTGTCATGCCCTAAATTATTTGGTGGAGAAACTGAAGCTAGCTTGGGTCAGAGGGGGTTTATTATAGGGCAAGGATTATGGACCTCAAGAGGAACCTGGGTGGGGTTAAGGAGTAATGCTGGACAGCCTGCAAGAACCAAGGCAGCCACATACCTTGTCTCCTTCCTCTACTGGTTGTAGGAAGTCTCACACCTTGTCTCTGCTTCTCTGTTTTTGCCAGGCTTCTTTTTTTTTGCCACCTGACCCTTTCTGCTTACTTAGCAGCACCCCTCAGCTCAAAATCACCCCAAATCATAGCCTTAAGCCTGCAAATCTATGCAACCTCGCAAGTCCATTGCCCACAGATAACTTACTGAGCTTCTCTGCATTTAAATTCCAGTTTTTCTAATTGGTTCGGGACCCAGCCCTGGTTCAGTGAGCAGAATGAGTGGGGTAAGGTGGCACTATGGGGACAGTGATGTATTGTGTGCTTCTCCTGAGGCAGCTTCTGTATGAATTTCTCTGTGGCTTTTCAAAGCCATGAGATGAACTGATTTTGAAAAGTTCTACATGAAAAATAAAAATAAAAACTACCATTTAGGGGAAGTTAGAGATATAGAAGATATAAAAATTTAGTGCTGTTAAGCCACAACTTGTTGTTTTGGTCAGATCATACAGTTCATTAGGTTTTGTTAAAGTAGAAGTCTTTTGGCTCTTAGGTCAGAATATACAAGCTAAACCAATTATTCATATGGAAATAAAATGTTAAATTTAAAATCTAATAAAATTGAACATGTATAAAAAGAAGAGTTGTACATGAGATGAACTGATCAATTTCATTCCCTTCAAATATACTAGTCATGACCATAGTTTGGAAAACACTTCTCTGAGACTTGTGTGTACTGGTGGATTGGGCTGGGGAGCAACTGGCCTCTCTGTACTCTTCTAATCAAGGCTTCTCTGTCTTTGGTGCACAACAGTGTCCCTTGGGCATTTGTGAAAAACGCAAATTCCCAAATTTTATCTCCAGAGACTCTGTGTCACCTGATCTGGGTCAGGCCTGGGTATCTACAGATTTTGCCAAGTGATCAGGTGTTTCTCAGGCAAGTTGCTTGCAGATAATATTTGGAGAAACACTGCAGTAAATAGGCATTCTCTCATAAACTATTTACCTTGCCCTTCTTTTTTTCCCCTCTGTGCATGAATTGTCTGTTTTATGATCAAACTGTATTCCAAAAGTCAGTTTCTGAGACTCTTGTTTAAAACTTAAGGATATCCCCTCTTTTAGGAAGGTTGGTAGATTTCTAAGCCAACATATACAAAAGCCTAGTTAAGCTTCCCTTTAGATTTTGTTATCAGTACTTCCAAACCCTATAGCTGGTAGCAGTGGTGAGTGAGGTTGGGCTCCGGAGGTGTATCTTAGGCAAGGGGCAGTGATGGTGGCCCTCAGCAAGGTAGAAGAGAATTTACGTGGAGAGTGAAGTGGTCATTGAGAGAAGAGTGAAAATTCTCACAGTGAGGGGGAGAAAAAGCTAGTTTGGGGGATTTCTAGCCACACCCACATAGATAGAAAGATCTTAAATATGTGTTTTTGTGCTTTCAATTTAGAGAGAGATTTCATTTTCATTTAGTTGACATAAATCAGTTTTTTGGCTCTGACTAATCTATTTCTATGGGGAAGGGATTGATTACAAAGGAGTAGAGGGAACGTTTAGGGCAATGGAAACATATATCTCGATGATGGTGATGTTTGCATACTGTACACATTTGTAAAAACTTATAGAAATGTATAGTTAAAGGGGTGAATATTAATGTATGTAAATTACACCTCAGTAAACTGGACCTAAGAAACAGAATTTTGTTATTAGTTAAAATTTACATACTGATGTATGAATGAATGAATACTTTATTTGTCAGTTCAATTTAGTAATAACAAATCTCCGCATTTGCTTAGTACCTTTCAATTTATAAGCTACATTCATATCTATTGCCTCATGTTCATCTCATAAGCCTGTGAATAGGCATTCTTGTTCACATTTAGAAGAAGAAGCTACTTCTTTGAGGTTTAGAGAGGCTAAGTAATGTGCTTAAGGTCACATAAATCTTTGAAATCCAGGGCTTTTCCCACTGTTAGTGCCTTTTAAAAATAGATTACATTTGCCAATTTTGAAAAAAAAAATGTTGTTTTTCTTTATGGCTCACTTGGGTGCTCTTTCTTCCCCTTGATTAGCTAGGAATTCCTGCTTTCCAGACTGACTCCAGGGAGCTTCCCAGTACTTCATTCAGTCCCCTCCCCTCTTACACACCCTCTGCCAGAGCACTTACATTTTGTCCAAAGTGTAGATCTCCTGGGAGTACCATCTTGACAAGTCCAGAATCACCCAGGACACCCATTGTGTCCTCTTCTTCTTGGCAAATGGTATACACGCTATAGTTTGTGTTGTAACTAGGTGAGCTCTCTATAATTTTTCATCTAACTGTTGGAGAGATTTGTTTAAGAAAGAGCCCATTGACTCTGGATGAGAAGACAAACAGAAATTTGGAGAACTGGTATGAAATCAATGAGTGCATGGCTGGGAGAAGAATGAGTGAATTTCAAGGTGTGAGATTAATTAGATGCAGGGTGAGGGTTTAGCATCTCCTTTCATCAAACTCTGTGGACCTCAGAGTGGATCAGTCATGTTTCTGTCAAACTACTTCACTACATCTCTATGTAGATTCTTAAGGGAAGAGGAGACTAGGAAATAAGATGTCAGGTTTTAAAGAAAGAAAAATGTAGTTTGGTGCAGGAGAAGATAATTCTGATGAGGGATATTTTGATGTGGAATGAGAGAAGAAGCCAGAGGAAAGATGGTTGTATGAAAACATTAGGACTTTACATCAGTTGATGCAGAGAGAATTTGATGGTAGAATAGAGAAAGTAACAGGTTTGACTTAGACCTGAATATAAATTAGACAAAGGGAAATGACAAGGGCACATGAAGAGCTGTGAAAACGTTCAGACATGTTAACCTTGAAGTGATGCCAGGCAACTAAACAGATGTATAAAAGTGTAAAACTAGGCCTTTCTTTAAAGGTTAGGAATGAATAAGATTTGAGTCACTGGCTCTGTTGGGGGAGGGGAAAGTGTAGGAGTCGTGGTTAAATTCTGGGCAGAAATGAAGCCCTGTGAAGAGACAGGATGAGGAAAGAAAAAGAGTAGTCCAGAGAAAGTGAGAGAATAGACAAAAAATCCCCAGAGACCATGAGGTGCAAGAAGACCAGGGAAATGCAGAGAGGTTAAGTGCTGAGAGAGCTGGTGAAATGGGGAAGAAGCAGGTGATAAATCTTGTCAAGCACAGCCAAGGAAAATTAGAACAGTGGAAAAAGGGAGGCGACTGGAGCTGTTCTTGAACATATTGTTAGTGACTTGTGTCAAAGTAGTTTTAGTAAAATGGAATGGATGAAGGTACAAATTCACTCAAAAAGAATTCTAGAAAAGGAAATTTTAAGGAAAGGAGAAGACAGATTTCAGAAGCAAGGTGAAGAATGAAATGAAGAGGATGGAGTAGGAGAGGCAAAATCAACGAAAACGAGATATTTTTCCCCTCTCTCTACTATGCACATGCAGTCCTGCACACAACAGGACTCACACAAATCCTTATAGATATTTATCAGCCAAAATGAGGCAAGAAAGAAAAAGGCTGCCTAAGGATGAAGGATTTCAATGAATTTATTGGGGTTACATTAGTTGATAAAATGATACAGGTTTCAAGCGTGTAAGTCTATAATATATCATCTGTATATTGTATTTTGTGTTCACCTGCCAAAGTCTAGTCTCCAATCCAGAGAACAGACTGACAGCTGTCAGAGGGGACAGCCTTTGAATGAGCAAGTGAAGCAATAAACAGAAAGAGCTGAGGGAGTAGACTTAGAGATGAGAGGAGAAAGACATCTTTCAGGCAGCAGTCCAGGGTCGTCGTATTTAGGTTCATGTTACCACAGGGAAATGTTCATGTTGAGAAGAGAACTGTTTCCATGAATACTGTTTCAATCAAAAGCACTTCAGTGAATGGTATTTCATAAGCACTTTGGTTCCTTAATCATCACAAAATTGGGGTCTTAACTTCTCAACAGTGGTGACTATTATTGGAAGGCAGAGAAGGAATTTTCCTGCTGTAATAAGCTTAGTCTAGTTGATTTCTCAAACAGGTTTTGAAGTCAGCTGCAGTTTCATTCACTTTAGAAGCTGAAAATAAACAGGTTTTGATGATCAGGGACCGACTGGTTCCTTCCCCTCCTGTTCTCCCATCGTTTCTTGTCGCTGCTCTAGCTAAGTGCCTTAGCTGAGCACCCAGATTCCTCTGTACACCTTTTCGGCTATGCCTCACAGCTGCCCTTTCCATGAGTGCTTTGTTCGGGCCAGGCCGCTCTGCTTACCATTTTTGATAATCTTTGTGCCTCACTCCTTTTCCATCTCCGTGCTGTCACTTCTGTGCTTTTGCTCAAGCCACTTTCTTCATCTTAGATACTGTTGCCCTCACTGTTTAAGCTAAGAGCAGTTTCTCTCTGATCATCTTCATACTCCTTTGGCACCTTCATGCCATCTGTAGGTCCAGTGTTGGGGTGTGTGTGCTTCATCTCCATGCTGGAATGGATAGTCCTGTGGACAGGTGTCAAGTCTTGACTCCCTGAAACACTTTGCTGTGATTCACATGACCTATCTCTAAGGATTTGGACTTTTGAGAGGAAAGGGAGAGGAACTGGTGTGAGGTTGTAACTCAAGGTTTTTTCTTTCAGAATCTATCTTTGTTCTAGTTCTATTGAGATACAGTTGACACATACATAGCACTGTATGAGTTTAAGATGTAAGCATGATGACTTACATGTATTGGAAAATGATTACCACATAATTTAGTTAATATTGATCATCTCATATGTCAACATCTAATTTAAAATGGGAATGTTGCAGATACCCTGAGTGTGTACTCCCTGTATTGCATGTGCAGATCTCTGCCTGTGGGTTCTGGCATGACCTGTAGCTGAGTTGAGTCAGGGAAGAGCTTCATCTGGCCTCAGCAGGGCATGGAAAAGGAGGTGCCAGCTGTCCCTGCCCTGCCATTTCTGTGGTGATGTGAACATGACAATTTAGGACCAATGTACGTGCTCTTCTAACAGTGTAAAAAAATGCTGGATTCAGAGAAAGAACAGTTACTTGCTTTTTAAAAACAATGCAAAATGTGAAGGGTGGCCAAATTGCTACTATGTTATTATCATTACAGCAAGAGATTCACAAATATTTTTTCATTCCTTTTCACTATTTAATTTTTTCCCACATGTTAAGGAAAAAAATACAAAGTTAATTGTCATATATTTCCTAGAAATATCATCTTTATATTTTCTTATGCTACTGTGTTTCTTTGTTTAAAATTTGGCTTATAATTTAACAGTGAAAATTGATTCTAAAACTTTATGTTTTTCCTGAAGCAGGTTCTGATGATATCAAAGAAAGAAAAGAAATAAGGGCTCATTACCAGTTTGTTTCTTTAGCACTGTAAAGTCCGACTT
>VMDR010031078.1:0-12154 GCA_007922815.1 Macrotus californicus
GGAGGGGAGGAAGGAGAAGAAGGAGAAGGAGAGGAAGAAAAAGAAAAGTGAATAATAAAATGGCAATATATACATATCTATCAACAATTACTTTAAATGCGAACAGATTAAATACTTCAATCAAAAGACATACCATGGATGAATGGCTAACAAAACAAGACCCTTACACGTGCTATTTATGAGACACTTCAGATTGAAATATACACACAAATTGAAAGTAAAGGGATGGAAAAGGAAAAGATATTTCATAAAAATGGAAATGAAAAACAAAAGCTGGGGTAGCAACACTTACACCCGACAAAACAGAGTTTAGAACAAAGCCTATGGCACGAGACAAAGAAGGGCCAGTAAATTCACTTCTGGGTATTTATCTGAAAAATACTAAATCAAAAAGATATATACATCCATATATTCACTGCAGCATTATTTACAATAGCCAAGATATAGAAGCAACCTAAGTGTCCATCAATAGATGAATGGACAAAGAACTGGTGCATATATGCAATGGAATATGACTCAGCCATAAAAAAGAATAAACTTTTCCTATTTGCAACAACATGGATGGATCTAGAGGGTATTATGCCGATTGAAATAAGTCAGACAGATGACAAATGCCAGATAATTTCACTTATATGTGGAATCTAAAAAACAAAATAAATGAACAAGCAGAACAGAAACAGACTCATAGATACAGAGGACATTTTGATAGCTGCCAGATGGGAGGGGGTTGAGAGATGGGCGGAAAGGTCAAGGGATTAAGAAGTACAAATTGGTAGTTACAGAATACCCATGAGGGTACAAAGTACAACATAGGGAATATAGTCAATAATATCATAATAACTATGTATAATGTCAGATGGGTATGAGATTTATCAAGGTGATCACTTTGTAAGTTATATTCATATAAGTGTTTCATCACTGGGTTGTACACCTGAAACTAATATAATATTGTAGGTCAACTGTAAGTGAAAAATAAAAATTTATGTAGAATAAAAAACAAATAACAAGCACTGGCTGGTGGATACTCAGAAAAGTTTAAGTCATCTTGTTTATATAACATTACCATAATCCAAAGGAAATACACCAGCAGAGTTCCTAGTATTGCTCCCTGATACACTCATCTGCTCCCTCAGAGGAAATGCTTCCTTCTTCAAACTAAAATAATTTAAACCTCAACCCAAACTCCCAGCTCTACCTCTGGAGTTCATTACCCTCCCCACATCTGGGGTCACTGTAATCTTCAACAGGACATTCCTCAAAGCCTGAGTTACTCTGTCAGGGACAAGGTGGAGGGTGTATTGGAGTTGGAGATTGGCAGTCCTGTGTGGGCACTGCAGTTTCATGCCTGGTCAACTTCAAGATCTCTCCACCAATCAAAAAACGCAAAAAAGGAATTCTTCAGGTCATCCTGTGATGAGATGAAATATGTTCCAAATCAGTACCTCAGAAATAGCAAAGTTAGATCTACATTAGGAAAGAAACACATTTCCCTAAATCTAACATGGAAAGAAGACTCCATTGACAAATACACTCTATCTGTCCCTCTGGCTTCTAGGCTGTGATTTGCAACCTAGAATAGTATTGAAAGTGATGTCTGTAGAGTCAGTCTCCCTGGGTTTAAGTCCTGCTCTTGAGCTATATACACTTGTGTAATCTTGGGCAAGGTGCTTAATCCCTCTATACTTCAATGTCCACATTCTTAAGTGAGAATAGTAATGGCATTATCCCATAAAGTTGTTGGGTAGATTAAATGCATTAATGCAAATCAAGTTCTTATGAAAGCACCTGGTCATTGCTAAGTTCTCGCTAAATGTAGCCACTATATCGCATTAAGAAATGGCAACCCATTTCAGCACCGGTTCCCATATCCTTTGGTTGATTCAGCAGAACCTTCTAAATTACTGGTTTTCTGCATCACAGTTACAATTATATTCTAAGTGAACGCTTCCCCTCATTATTCTCCATAACGAGAAGTGAGCCCATATAAAGATTTGTGATTCTCCCTCAGGAAGGGCAATTTTCTTTTCCAGCCATAGTAATTTGAATAAAAGAAGGACAATAAGGCATTTAGCATGCATTGAACACTTTCTGTGTATCAAGCCCTTGGCTCAGGGTGGCACATTATCTCATTGCATCCTCACAACCTGTTCTATGTAATAACTTTAATTATCCTCATTCCACAGAAGGAAGATTAAGGCACACTGTGGTCACTCTTTCTCCTTAGGTCATGTAAAAGAGATTTCATTTTCTAATCTTAAAGAAAGTTAACATTTCGATGCATGCCTACAGTTGATGATCAAGAGGTCATTACTGAGGGAGTAGTTGGAATTCAGCTGGTGCCCCCAGAATCAATGACAGTTTTAGAGAGAAGCCAGGATCTGGTGTTCCCCAGGAAAGCAAGAGAAGGGACAGGGAAGACCTTGGGGCAGACAGCTTTAATGTAGAAGGAAACGGAGGCCAGTGTTGCTGAGACCTGGATGAGAACTAGGGGAACTTCCATGGAGCCAGGTTCTGAGAGGTTCCTGAGGCCTATCTCTGCCCATGGGAAACTAGGGGACAATAGAACTTTCTGGTCCCTGCTGACAGCATAGTGAGAGGTGAATGTGGCCCAGAAAATTCAGTTCTTCCTCTATGAGGAAGATGATGATAGAAGTGTGTGAAGACCATGCAGAGGGCAAGCTCAGGTCTTTACCAACTCAAGGGATATTCATGGTGAAAGGAGATGAAAGAGACTGAGTCTGAACCTCAGGCCTCTTCTCACTTGTTAAGGAGCCCAGGCTATCAGTTGGGAAGTGTATGGGTGAGGGAAAGAGGAAAGGGCAGGGGCTTCACCACCTGGAGCTGTGTTTTTTTCGTGTATAAAGTTCTGCGATGGATGGAGCATGTGTAAGGAGGAAGGATAGGCTGTTGCCTGAGTAGATTGAAAGGAACAGTGAGCAATCTTGGAAGAAACTATGGGCAGCAGCAACACCCCCCTCAGAACCACTGAAATGAGTAGGAGAGTGAGGCAGGGTGGCTGCTTTGACTGGGGAGATGTAAGGAGTCTGGGCCCACTGTCCTGGGGAACTCATCCCTACCCATGGCCAATGCCTTTGCAGCCAGGAGACCATAACTCTTTGTAGCAGGAGTAACAGCAAGGAGAGAACATGTCCCTACAGGCATGGAGGACTATACTTCTAGATGGCTAAGGTGTCCGTGGGAGGAAGGCAGAACTTGGATAAACACTGTGACTGTCGGGAAAGACAAGAAAATATTGTCACCAGCAACACAGGCAAGGCAGATGACTTTGATTTGCTATACAAACTCCTGTCCAAATTGAACTCACAAAGTAAAGCACATTTTGCCCTGGGTCCCAACTCACAAAGCGAAGTGCCTCTGCCCTGAGTCCCCCCTTTTAGAGAGCTCAACTCTAGTCTTTCTCTAGCTGCATGCCTCCCCACAGGGCAAAGAATCTGCAGGGCCAAGTGGATGTACCTTCCAGGGACCCACACCCCTCCTTCCAGACCATACCTTAGGCATCATGGGACCTGAGGATTCCCAGACCAAACAGACCTGAGCACAAATTCAGGACCTGCAGGGGTCTCTTCCTCAGTTCTGTCCCTCTCAGGGGTTATTGGCATGCACGGGTACAGGCCCAAGAGGTGGCAAGGGGCTATTTGGGGGGGCAGGGATGGAAGAGTGGGATAGAAGAGAGCCAACACATCTGTCCTCATGTGAGGACAGAGCCAGCAAGTAGGAGGACAAGGGCCAAGTCACAGGCTGGGGGCTCTATTTCACTCCTGTTGGGGGTCCAAAAGTGTGGCAGACCTAGCTGGCACACTCCACTGGTGGGAGGTAATAAGCAGCTGTTGCAGGATGGCTACAGTAAAAGGAGGTTGTAGAAAGAAAAATCTTACACTTGGCTGCTTGCTGGGGGCTGCCCTGCCCCTGTGTGGTATCTCTGAGGCTGCTTTTCAGGTCCAGTAATTACAGGTCTAGCCAAGGGATGGGGTGGGGTGGGGCTGAGGTAAAGTGGGTGAGGTCCTTTTGGAAAAGGTGGTTAAGTGTCTGAGGCTACAAAACCGACGCACTGGCCAGGTACAAGGAACAATGTTTGGCAAAGAACAAGGGGTGGGGCCACTACTGGCTGCCAGGCCTGGCCAGGTGCTGGGTCTGCTGCAGACATGTGGGCATGGGTTCCCGCACTTTCCCCATGATGAGCCATTCTTTGGCTCTCTGTGGGTGAGGGCTGAGGTAAAGAACACATCTGGGGATGCAGCTGACCTTTATGGAAATGACCTCATTTCTGCCTCCTATTACATGTGTTCTAAGTGGCTTTGGGAATCGCAGTCTTTTGCTTAGTAGCTATTTTAATAATGTGATTCTTAGAAGCATCCTTGGAGGATTACAACCCATACCACCACAGGCAAAGCTTCCCCTGCCTTTTGGAAGATAAAATGTCTTACACCAAGGGAATGCAGGTTGGACTGCATGCATGCCCTTGAGGTCACATCCAAGGCTGAGATGCCAGGATACTGCTTCCCTGAACTTCCCTAACCACCTGTTCAACATCTTCATCAGTGCTTCTGGGCTCAGTTAGCATGCTCAGAGAGAGGGAGAGAAGCTAAGGTGAATGACTGTTGTTACTGATAAGGTACCCTGAAAAATTCTATGATCAGAGGTGGATGTTGATAAGATAGGATTCGAGGCATTTTTATGGGTCCAACTAGGCTAATTAGCATATTTAGAGCATTCTTTTTATTCAGGATTGTAGATAATTATAAGCCACCTTCATTCTGGTTTGTGTTAAGATACTGCATAAGGAGAAATGAAGTTAAATCCTGAAAAATTCAGAACACAGAAGATTCTTTCTTTTGGAGAGATTTGGCATAAAACCATATATTGAAACATTCCAATGTCTTCATGGAAGAATTCCTTTGGAACTCTCTGGTTCCACACAAGTCCTAAGATCCAAAAGCAGAAGGGCTAACTCTGGACCAAGACAGAGACTCTGGTGAAGAGGGAGCAATAAAAATGTGCAGATCCAGTATGGGAAGTCCAGCTTTAGGAGAGAGGAGAGAGGAAACAGAACTTCTCAGAGGAAGTGAATAATGATGAGACTTCCACCATACCCTCGTGGATAGGGGGTTTTCTGGCCAAGCAGAGAAATACAGGGAGAGACAGCAGAAGGCTGTGGTCTCTGGAAGATGGTTTTTGGTTCCACTGAATCTTCATGGTACGAAGACAGAGAGTAAAGTGACAGGGTCATTGCCTCAGTAGCAGAGTGACAACTGTCCCACTCCTGACACCTGGGGCAGGGAAGGGAATGGGGCTGCACAGTGGGCCTGGGGAGTGGCCAACAGAAGTCTTTTGTAGAGCAGTGGGGCACCGTGTAGGCGCCTCAGCAGCATGGTGGTAATCATAGCACTCAAAAAAATCAGTGTTCAGAAAGAAGGCAGCCATGATGTGCTGCTGGCTGACGGAAGTTCCCAGAAAAAGAAAAACAAACAACTAAGAATGCACTATGAGTTATACAAGGGCAAAGACTGACTGAGTTTAGATTCCCTCAGAAACTGGTAATGAGATAAGATTTTGAATCCAATATATTTAGAAGGTGATCTCAGAAAACACTGGTAAAGGACAAAAAAGCAATACAGGGAAGGAAAAGCAGCCAATTTGGATGCGCTGTCAAGTAAATTACCATTGAGAGCAAGTCGAGTTCAGTTCCACTGGGCATCTATGGGAGACAGTGTAGAAGACATGCCTGTGTTATCTTGCTCAAGGAACAAGGGAGAATCCACCAACTCCCATCCGTCATTGGTTGAAATTCCCCTAGAGAGTTTTAATTTCTCAACACTTGGCCTGTCCCGGCACACAAGTGATATTTTCATCAAGTTCCATGACCTCAGGCCATCTACTAAACAGAGTGCCAGTCATCGTGATGATGATGGCATGTTGTCGTCTCCTCCACCACCTACTCCTTCTTTCTCTCTCTCCCTCTCTCATGAAACATACCTGGTTTTGTTTCTTAGGAATGTCCACTCTGCCAGGTGAGCAACCATGACATTTCTGGCACTCAAAAAAGGTGTAGTCACAGAGACAGATATCTTAGAAAGCCTATTTTCAATCTATCTTAGCCATACAACCTTTATTCATGGCCATGAGACCAGCCCCACCCCCACCAGGACCCTGCAGTCATGCTTACTTCAGAGGGAGTCCCTCATTTAATCCTCACTCAGTTCTACAAGTCAGCTGCTACTGTTAACGATCGCCCTGCGTTCAGAGATGAGGAAAATGTGACTTGGGTTAGAGAGCTTCTCAAAACCACACAGCAATTCACCCTCAGGCCTGTCTGCTCCCTGAGCTGATATTCCTAATGACCACATTCTCCTGTCTGGTTACTCGCAGCTGATTCCTGGTGCCGCTGTGGGACAACATAGACACATTTAATGAACCTACTCCCAAAAAAAGATGACAGAGAAACAATAAAAGAAATATTCTTCTTGACACATATTTTCAAGAAAAAGGTTTTTTTTATAAAACTAAAATACATAAGGAAAACTGCCCAAGTCACAAGTGCTCAGCAGCTGAATTGCCACAAAGCAAACACACAATACAGACTTCAGCAGTGAAGCCATGACTAGAATCCATAGGACCCCTCACCCTCCTCCCATTTTCCACTGCCCTCAGAGGTTACCACTACCTTAACTTCTAATACCATAGATTATGTCTGCATGATTTTGAGCTTATATAAATAGGATATATTGTGCTATATTTGTGAGATTCATCCATGTTGTTGCATGCAGTTGTAATTAGTGCATTCTCATCATCCTATGTGGGAATAAAACATAATTTATTCATCTGCTTTGTGGTTCATGGACATTGGGTAGCTTTCAGTTTGGGACTATGGCAAATAGTAAACTTGTGAAATGTCTTGTACATGCCTTTTGGTGCACTATGTCTGCATTTCTTTTGGGTGTGAATGTAAACTTGAATGCAAAAGTTCCTCTTCCCTCAATGAGTTCCCTTCTTTCCAGGATCTCCCTGCTTCGAGAGCTCTTAGAAGCCTTCAAATGCATGATTTTTATATTTTATGCAGCTTTTCTAGTCTTTCTCAGCAGGACCATTTGCCTGCTACAAGTTACTCCCTCATAGAGGAAGCAAAAATGTACTCTTAATACATTTTAATAATTTACTGATATGCATTTACTTAATTTCATATCTGAGTTATTAATGTGAAAATAACCATATAGACTAAGTCTTAAAAGAAAAAAATAATCTAAGTACAAGTGATGTTACTCGTTACTCTGGGACCAACATCTTTCCTAAGTCTGGCTGCTTTTGTCTGCCTTCTATTTTCCAGTCTCCTTAGAAGCTGTTTATAGTCTGCCCTTTAATTTCAGATTTAGAAATAGATGCACATTTGAGTAGAGCTGTTAAACACCTGATTAGCACCTTTTGTGGTTACTTTTGATCATTAACTGTCCCTCCCATCACTCCTGTCTGGCCTCTGGCCTTTCAAGTTAGTCTTGCTACCTCTGGTCCATGTCTCATGTTTAACCCCTTCCTGTGTTTTGGGATCCCTGGGGGTTGGGGGAGCTGTCAAAACACAGATGCTGGGCCCTATCCCCAGAATTTCTAATTCAGTAGGTCAAGTAAGGCCCAAGAATTTGCATTTCGAATAAGTTCCCAGGCGATGCTGATGGTCCAGAAAAACATTTTGAGATATGCTGTTCTAGTGCCATCTCTATTTTTCTCCAGTAATTGTGAACTGTCTTTTGAAAAGAAGGTATTGTGTCCACCCCAGCTGTTTCTAATTTCCTCATGCTGGATTGCGCCCATCAACTGGAGAGTGATAAAACATAGGATTTTAAAGGGGCTGGACCCATGTTCCTTCTGCATCAATTTTAAGAAAACAAAGCAATGGTATAAATAAACAGGTCTTTCCCCAATAACTAGGAATCAAAAGCTCCTTTTCAACTGAGTTATATTTAGAGGAGCTTTCTTTAAATTTTGGACATATTTGAGAGGAGGGGAGTTAAACGGAAGGTTCCTGTACGACTCAAATCTCCCCCCTTCCATCATTTAAAAAAATGTCATTTATGACTGCAGGCCTGTGAAGCCAAATTTATTTATAATTCTCAGTAGCCCTCAGGTTCTGGGGCAATCTAAAGACACAAACCTTTCTTTGTTTTGAAGTGAAATATCTGTTGAAAACATATTTTATGCATATTTGTCCAGATTTAGTCAAAACAACACAAATTCTCAGCTATCAGGAAGTGTACTGTGATATACAGTAGGCAAAGCAAACATGAGGTTGACTTCACACAATGGCATTCATGGCATTTTGTCAACTTTTAAATCTGTACAGTATGGAGTGTACAATAGCAGACTAAAGTTTTAATGTGCTGCCTTGTAATCCAAGCCTCATCTACCGCAGTGGAAGGGGAGGGTGGAGGAGACTTCTGCCTTGTGTTTGAGATGGAACAGGCAGGGCTGTTTCTCAGTCTCACTGTGCATACTCAGAGCATGACAGTTTCCATGTAAGGGAAAACTACTGCTTTTAACGGAAGACAAATTAAGCCCTCAGGTTAGAGTGAAACTGTAAGGGTAGGATTCAGATGATTTTAAAAAAAAAATGGAGGTTTCCCTAGCTCTGTTAGAGGGCTAAGTAAGAGTCGAAGTTTATCTGCTTTCCAGCAATGGTGCTAATGAGTGATAAGGAGCTCTAATTTGAAGACACCCTGGAGCTGTTAAAGTGTGTGTGAAATGTAGACAATTCATCAGCAGAGCAATAATCTCCCCACACAAATGGAAAAGCCATTTTGGTGTCTTCAGATTTCTGATTAAAATCTGAGAGGAAAACATGGGGAACAGAAATTGAATTGTTTGAAGATCTTATTTATTTGTGCATTTATTTCTAGAGAGAGAGGAAAGAAAGGAGAAAAAGAGGGAGAGAAACATCCATCAGGATTTGAACTGACAACCTTTTGCTTTGCGGAACAATGGCCAACCAACTGAATGACCCCAGTTAGGGCCAGAAACTAAATTTTAGGACACCCAGTATGTACCAGGCAATATTCTAGTTCTTATTGAGGATCATTCATCTAATATAATCCCCCCAATAACTTTCAAAATATGGAGCTATGTTTTCAGGTGAGGAAACTGAGGCACAGAGTGGTTAGATGACACGAACTCTGTGACTCAGTTTCCCTACCTGTAAACAAAGCTGATCAATGAAGAAATAGATGTTCAAACCCACTGCTGCCTAACTTCAAATCCATTATTTCCCCATTAGCATTGTTCTATAGACCTATTTCAATCACTTAATTGGTGATCCCCGCCCCTCCAGGGACTGCATTTTAGAATTTCTAAGCCAAACATATACAAGTTCAAAAAGACCCAAGGTGATTCTGAACCACACACCCCTACCCAGATCCAAGGCACAGCCTGCCTATTGTTTTCTTCTTTCCTGCAACAATAGAAAAATCACTGGTAAATGATAAAGGTACTTTAGTGAAATGTCACTGGAGTTGGAATTTGGAAACTTGGGCCAACTCTGCCACTGATAACTTTGTCACTTTAGGCAAATGACTGAACATATGTTGTTCAATCACTATTCATTTATTGAGCAAATTTATTACTAATATTATTAGTAATATTTCCAATGTCATAGGCTCTGTACAGATAGAATTTTATATAAGCCATACCCTCTGCTTGCACATTGCCCGTAGTCTGGTAAGGACTCGAGACATGTAAACATATTTGACATTCGAAAATAAGTCTGACAGCACAAATTCCTATAAAGGAGTCATGAGAGTATTATTCCAAAAGCTCTTGCGTCTGTGTGGATGGGCACAAGAGCCAGGAAAACTTTAAAAGGAAAGAAGAGGGTTGAAGGAGTTTGCCAGGTAAAGCAGAGAGCGGGGAGATTCCAGGGTAAAAAACAGGGCATGTAAAGACATTCATGTTCATAGATCTGAATGCCATTTGATAGAGTTAAAGCAAGGGGTTTGAACTTTCTCTGGTAAGTGATGGTGAGACATGAAAGTTTTTGTAGGGCCATCAGGTGGTTAAATTTGTGTATTAGGAAAAACAGTGTAACAAATGAACTCAAGTGAAATGAGACTAGAAGCAAGGAAATCAATTAGAATCATGTTACAAAGGTTCAGTTAAGAAATGCCAGTTGGACCTAGAAGAAGATGAGGGAGAGGGAGAGGAGGGAAATAAAAAATATGTATATATGATATACAATATAATATATAGTGTATATACGTGTGCGTGTATATATACATACACATACAGGTTCAAGTGACTTTTTCATACTCACTCAAGGACATTTTTTTATTGCTTTTTTTTTAGAGCAAGAAAAATTGAGAGAGAAAATTATCGATGTGAGAGTGAAGCATTGATTGGTTGCTTCCTGTATATGCCTCAATCTGGGATCGTGTGTGCCTGGAACAAGGATCAAAACTGCAACCTAGGTATGTACCCTGACCAGGAATCGAACCCACAAACTTTCAGTTATGGGATAACACTCGAACCAATTTGAGCCACACCAACCAGGGCTCAAGTGATATTTTTAAATAGAATGAATAGACAAGTCTGAGCAGGAAACATAATTAGAGTCAGGAGAAAAAATGGTAGAATAAACTCCATGGAGACATGATTATGTCTGTTTTGCTCACCATTATGTATGCTGTGCTTCATACAGTATGGGCCACATAATAGTTGCTCTCTAAACGAATGAACGATGACATGAATAAATGAATAATCACTTTCAGGTCTTGGGCTTAGGTAGCTTGGAGAATGCTTGAACCTTTAACCAAAATAGGTAATAATAGGGCAATTTGGAGGGTTAAAGAAATTGAGTTTAGTTTTAGATATTTGAGGTATACATGAGGAATATCCTTGGAAATCCAAATCTTGAGTTTGAGGGATAAAAATTTAAGACTAAAGAGTATGGTTAGGAAGGCACAAATATACAGAGAATATTTCAATCCACTAGAAAAAAGTATAATTACCCATGCAAGACAGCCAATTACTCAAGCATTCGTTTACTCATTAACTCATTTATTCTAAGCTATATTTATACAAAATCTACTTTGTATCAGGCTTTAGGCAAGGTTTAGGGAATGAATAGGTCTGATTTGGTCTCTGTCTTCAGAAAGCATTATCATAGTTGGGGAGACTTTCAAAAATAAAAAAAGAAAACAAATGAGACAATTTCTATTTGTCCTAAATACTATGGAGGAAACAAGCGGTCGGTACAGAGAATAAAGAAAGGAAGGCCTCTAAGAGGAGATGACATTTTAATCTAGTAGAACAAATAGATTATCTATCTACCTACCCATCCATCCATCTATCATCTATCCACTCATCTAGCCATCCATCCACCCATCTACCCACATGTATAAAAAGAGATTCATTATAAAAATTGGTGCGCAAGACCTCCAGTTGACAAGCTAATAGTATAGTTCCAGTCCAAGTATAAGTCCAAAGGTAGGAGAAGACCAATGTCCTAGTTCTAAGGCAGTCAAGCAGAGAGAGTACACTCCTACTTAGCCTTATTTTTTGATTCCTGACTTCAACAGGTTGGACAAGACCCACCCACTTTGGGAAGAGCAATCTGCTTTCCTCAATCTACTGATTTGAATGGTAATGTCATCCAGAAACACCTTCACAACTATCCTCAGCAATAATGTTTAGCCAAAATCTGTGCATATCCAGCCCAGTCAAGTTGACACAAAAATTCACCATCACTAACCTAAAGATAACAGTTCAACCACAAAAACTCTGCAATAAATAGTTTTCTAGGAAAATGAAACAGCATCTGCAAAGGCCTTAGCTGAAAAAGCATTTGCTGTGCCCAGAAACTGAAAGACAATGAACATGGCTGCAGATTAGAGAGTGTGGCAGAAAATAAGGTGCAAAGAAGTTGATTAGAAAATGGAAAACAAGTTATCCACAAACTTTAAGGCCGTGGTAAAAATTTGGTGCATTACTCTAAAAGCACTGAAAAACTATTGAAGGAATTTAAAGAGATAATTAGATTTTGTTATAAGGTTAAGGGATTGTATAGGTCAGGAATAAGAAGAGATAAGACTGAAAATCATTTGCTCCCTCCTACTTTCTAAAAAGGTTTGGAGAGTAGGATAACATGAAAGATGTGAAT
>VMDR010031079.1:0-12156 GCA_007922815.1 Macrotus californicus
GGGTGAGTATTATTTTGGGATTTGGGTGTATTTATTCTAATGAAATTTGTCCAGATATTCATAAGGAGAAAAAGATATTAATAGACTTTGGTTTATTTACTGATAAGCTTCTAGTGACTTACTCTTTTCATTTAAATTCTCAGGTGTTAGGATATGCTATCTAGAGCCTTTTGGAAGTTCTAAATTATTTGATGTTTATTTACAAAAAATAACTGCAGTTGCCTCATTTCTGCTTTGACACTATGAGATTATTCTTTACAGTAGAAATTGTGATTTCGATTGCATTTTCAGCAGACAATTGGTTTTCTTAAGATTTAATTTTAGAGTAAGTTAATTTAGTAGTTTTAAGTTGTTGTTTAGAAAGAAGGTAGATACCAGGGTAGGAGCTTGGAAGGCACCAGTGGCATACTGGGAAAATTTGAAGTGCCTGGCATCAATGGGCGCTGAGGGACAGCTTTTTCCCAGACAGAAAGGCAGGCAGAGGTCATTGTCCCTTTTCTGAGTCCTCCCTCTATAAAGCCACAGAGATGGCAGGTGGGTACCATATCTGAGACTCTACCTGGCTAACATTGTTTGCCCTGTTCTTGAGATCCCCTGAGACTTTTCTCCCACCCAACTTATGGGGCCACTCAAACTGTCATATTGAAATGACTTTTCAATATGAATGTCTGGTCTAGGCCTTGCTTCACAACTTCGTAAATCCTGTCAAACAAGCAACAACTGGCCCTAGTGAGCTTCCAGTTCCCCAGCCCCATACCTCATGCTAAGTGGCCCCAGTCCCAGCACTTGCAGCAGCCAGCCTAGATTCAAAGCTTGGCCTCTTGGGTATCTCCAAGTCCAACACAAGTGGCATCCATCTCAGATTGCTTTATAACTCTACTGGGTGGCCCTGGCCAGAACACAGGTGGGAGCTGATCTTGGTCTGCATCACCCAGGAAACCCCAGAGCCTGGATACCCAGTGGATAGCTATAGACCACGTCAAAGCACAACACCCTGCCCCTGCATAGCTGATCCTCCATAGAGGGTGAAGGTTGGTGGTCAGTGGTCATAGCCAATCCTTGCAGCTGACTGGCCTGGGTAAATTGTTCCCATTGATCTGCTAACAGCAATCAAGGCTCAACTACAAGAGGAAGGTGTACTCAGACCAAACAGAGGGCACATCTCGACTATCCAGCTTGGGTGATAGGGGAGTTTGTGCCCGTGGGCCCTACAAGATACCTACTACATTAGGACATGCTACCAAGACAAGGAGTCATAGCAGCTCTACCTAATACATAGAAACAAACATAGGGAGGCTGCCAAAATGAGGAGACAGAGAACCATGTCCCAAGTGAAAGATCAAACTCTAGAAAAAGAGCTAAACAAAATGGAGATAAGCAATCTATCAGATGCAGAGTCCAAAACACTGGTTATAAGGATTCTCAAGGAACTTAGTGAAGACCTCAACAGCATAAAAAAGAATCAGTAAGAACTGAAGGATACAGTAATTGAAATAAAGAACAATTTACAGGGAAACCACAGTAGAGTGGAGGGAGCCTAGAATCAAATCAATGATTTGGAACATGAGGAAGCAAAAAAACAACCAATCTGAACAACAAAAAAAGAATCCAAAGAATCGAGGACAGTGTAAGCTACCTTTGGGACAACTTCATAGGGATGCCAAAGGGAGAGGAGAAAGAGCAAGAAATTGGAATCTATTTGAAAAAATAATGAAAGAAAACTTCCCTGATTTGGTGAAGGAAATAGACACGCAAATCCAGGAAGCACAGAGAGTCCCAAACTAGATGGATGCAAAGAGGCCCACTCCAAGACACATCATAATTAAAATGCCAAAGGTTAAAGATAAAGAGAAAATCTTACAAGCAGCTAGAGAAAAGCAGCCAGTTACCTACAGGGGAGTTTTCATAAGAAACTTTGCAGGCTAGAAGGGATTGGCAAGAAATATTCAAAGTCATGAAAATCAGGGACCGACAGCCAAGATTGCTGTACCCAGCAAAGCTATACTTGGAATTGAAGGACAGGTAAAGAGCTTCCCAGACAAAAACAAACAAACAAATAAAAAAACCTAGAGTTATCATCACCAAATTATTATTACATGAAATGTTAAAGAGATTTATTTAAGAAAAGATCAAAACTATGAATAATAAAATGGCAATAAATTCGTATCTATCAACAATTGAATCTAAAAAACAAACTAAACAAGAAGAACAGAGACAGAATCATGGATACAGAGAGTGTTCTGGTAGTTGGGTAGGTTTGGTGGAATGAGTGAAGAGGTGAGGCAATTAAGTACAAATTGGTTGTTACAAATTAGAATGTCCACGGGGATGTAAAGTACGGCATAGGAAATGGAGTAGCCAAAAGACTTATACACATGACACATGGACATGAAGAATGGTGGGGGGATTGCCTGAGGGAGTTGGGGGTTCTTGGTGGAGGGTGGCAAAGGGGAAAAAATTCAGACAATTTTAATAGCATAATCAATAAAATATAATTTTTAAAAAAGAAGGTAGATATTTAATAATCTAAATAGTGATTTGTAACCATGGGAAGGAGGAAAAATGTTGTGAAGTTAGCTTGTAATCTAGCTTTTTCTGTGTTAGGAATTATTGATTAGATGAGCTGTTTGCATTAATTTTTTTTTTAAAGATTTTATTTATTTATTTTCAGACAGAGGGGAAGGGAGGGAGAAAGAGAGGGAGAGAAACATCAATGTGTGGTTGCCTCTCAGGCACCCCCTACTGGGGACCTGGCCCACAACCCAGGCATGTGCCCTGATTGGGTATCCAACTGGCGACCCTTTGGTTCGTAGGCTGGCGCTCAATCCACTGAGCCACACCAGTGAAGGCTGCATTCATTTTTAATAATATGTAGATGTCTGGAAATAACAGTGGATCATTATGCGAGGTTTTGGAGGGGCATTATTTTATGATTAAATTCTGCATGCATTTGTAGAAGGCCTTGTGATGTTAAAACTTCACCTTCATGGAACTGAGAACTGTGTAAATTGACAGTGATGTCACGGTCTTTAGACCTGTGTACTTCAAGGTTATGTAGTCTCACACGTGTTTTCACACGAGAGAACTAAAGAGAGCAACATTAAATGACTTGTTCAAGGTCACGTGGCTAGTGACCAAAGTGGCAGAATGGGGCCAAAAGCCTCAGTTTTTCACTCTCACTCCAGGTCTTTCCTGCCACTTCTCTCTCAGTGGCAAACAGAAAGATGAAAGATGCGTGTGCAGACACGTGCACGCTTGGTTGCATTTTTAAATATTCGTAATCACGTTGGGATTTCTGGTTATGTTTTATTCTTTTTTCTCGTAAGCCCTGTCTATTTCATGCATACTGAAGTTACAGTTCATCATTAGATACCACACAGGAAATGCAAAGGAAATGCAATATCCAAAATTGGGGCAGATTAAGTCAAGGAAAATCCTAAATAGTGTAATACTATATTGTCTTTAAGAAAGTTCAACATTATACTCCTGATGTCAAGTAATGACATTACCTTGGAAATATACTTCTCTGTATGAACCTTGCATTTCACCTTCAGCGTCTCAGGGTAGGAGAAAACCAGTAAGCTGTTAGTGGATATTCTTGACCCCTGGATCGTATTTATTCTTTGGGAATACATTGTTAGAGAGATGGGGAAACGGTTTCTAAATCTCTTTTCTGGAAACCTATGCTTCATATTCGAACTCATAATAAATTGCTTGCTTGATCTGTGAAACTGCTTTCAGTTTTCCAAAGTGGATGGTTTGAACAAGATATGTTTCAGTAATAATTATGAACTCAAAGTCCTCCTTTTGTTTTTTGTAGATTGTGTAAGTATTTGTGCTATTGAGGAAAAAATAAATGTACCTACAGATTGCGAGCTCCATCAGAACAAGGATTTAATCTATTTTTGTTTCTGGTCCATAGAAGAGTGAATGACATATAGGTATGAAGCACATATTGCCCAGAGAATAAATAAATGAATAAATTAATTAAATCTTACTGATTTGGTAACTTTAAGGTTTTTATTAATGGCGACAGTTGGAAGTCACTTTGTTAAATGAATAGCATTATAAAGTTACATTGTCAATCATAATTCACTGATTTGCTGAGTCGGTTGGGTGTCGTTCTGCAAAGTGAAAGGTTACTGGTTCGATTCCTGGTCAGGGCACACGCCTGGTTTCTCTCTCACATCAATGTTTCTCTTTCACCCTCTCTGCCCTTCTCTCCCTAAAACAATAAATAAATAAATCATAATGCAAATACTATTTCCTCTGTGCAGTATTGCACTTTATACCTTTCTTTCAGCAATTTTCACTTTCTGTCCTCTAATCCAGGAACAGAACTGATTGCCCCTGTTAGATTCTGTGCTTCTTAAGAATAGATAATGCCTGGTTCATCTTTGTATCTTACCTAATAATTTCTTATGTATAATAAATATGAAAAAACAAAGTTATGATATTTAGTTGATATGTGCTAATTGTAAAACTACAATTTAGTGTAACTGAATCAATTAATTTAATGATCAAATAAGCACCTCTTTGAAGGCCTACTGTGTATAGTTATTGGTTATACAGAAGTGAACAGAAACCCATGGTCCATGCCCTCATTTGGCTTATAGTCTGACAACGGATAGACACATTAAAAAACAATGATGAAGTCATTGTCGTGTAGGAACACAAAATAGGGCCCTGACCTAGGTTAGGTATCAGGGAAGGCCCTCAGGAAGTCCTTTTAAAGGAGAGACCTGAAAGGTGACAGAAATTAGGTAGAGGAAGGAACAGGAGAGAGAAGACAGTGTTGCAGGTAGAGGGAACAGCACGTGAGAGTGAAGCCTGATGACTCGATGGGGGATCTGATCGTTTAGTGTTCAGTGGAGAATGGGGAAGAGCAAGAAGTAAGGCTGGAAAGATCAGCAGTGGCCAAAATGTGGAGGGTTTGTGAATTGGGCTAAATATTTTAAGGGTAAACTCTTGTAAACTAGTTAATGACATGATGGAATTTTTATATTTGAAAGGTCATTTTGGCATTTTAGTGACTTTGGAGTTATTGGGATATATTGAAATCTAAAGATCCAAAAGGTTGGTAAGGCCTTCCTCTTTTGAATGGGAAAAGCTTAAGTGGTGGATGGCCTTGGCAAATTACTTCACCCCTCTCAGCCTCAGCTGCCGCATAATGTGATACAGTATTGGGCTGGCCAAAAAGTTCGTTTGGTTTTTCCATAAGCTGGCTCTAGTAGCGTTTAGCTATTTTTAACTTCATTCAAAACAATTTTATTAGACTGTATGGTGACAGCTGTGCATTTAAAAGAAAACTTATCAAAATTGGTGAATTTTTGTGTAGCCATTTTAATATTGAAGATGCAAGAAAATATGCAACATTTTTGACATATTATGCTTTATTATTTCAAGAAAGGTAAAAATGCAACTAAAACACAAAAAGAGATTTGTGCAGTTTATGGAGAAGGTGCTGTGACTGATCACGGGTGTCAGAAATGGTTTGCCCAGTTTTGTGCTGGAGATTTCTCACTGGATGATGCTCCATGGTCAGGTAAACCAGTTGAAATTGATCGCAATCACATCGAGACATTAATTGAAAACAATCAACCTCATCCCAGGTTGAGTGTGTGAGAGATAGCCAACACACTCAAAGTATCCAGATCAATAAAGTTATTGGTGAAAATGAGAAATGTGCTTTGTTTTATGGAAAAAACTAAATGAACTTTTTGGCCAACCCAGTGTTTTTTTTATTTTACAGAGTTGTGTTGAGAATCAAATTACTTTAAAGGCATAAAGTACAGTTACTTGCACACCATGTTAACAAGTTCACAAGTAAATATTAACTGTTACAATCTTCTTGGGTTGTCAGTATGGCTTTGCTTTACATAGAATCTCAACTACAGAGTTTTTTCAAAAATGTATACCTGTGGTATATTACTGGACAGTGGGCCTTAACATCTATAAGTCTAAACAGGTTCCCAGATAATTCTGGTGTTTACCAAAGACTGAGATGTAGATGCTAGTCTAGTGTGCAGGTAGCAGCTCTTCTGTTCTGGCCATCAGGCTTATAGTCTCCAGGTGTTGAGTCATTTTCCCCAGTGGACAAAGAACTGTTTGGCGGCGTGGGTCTAGGTAAGTCATGGTGTAATTATGAGAGAATTATGAAAGAAAGTTAAACTTCATGATAACATAGTTTATGATAGGTCATGAACTATTAGTTGATATTTGACACCTGCTTGATACTCTTTAACTCAGTGGCTGGCTTCTGGGTTACAATTTTTGCAGGTCAGAAGTTTCGTGTGTCCAAATAATGGCACCATTTCTGTGGTATCTGTATTGTGAACCATCCCAGTCACAAGAATATGCTAAACTCAGACTAGCCTTGCTAAAAGTCTTGCTTCAACCCTGGGTTCCTTGTGACAAAGAACAGCCATCAGTACTGGAACAACAGATACTTCAGCTGTGTTGCGACATGGTTCCTTATTTACAGGTAAGGCCTTTCATCCTTCATTCATGCGGCATATACGTATCAGCAAGTGTTCATTGTTCTTGTCACATAGATAGGAGAGCCTGTGTGGCCCGGCCAACCGAGACGCAATCCTGGCTCTAGAAACGCTCCCAGGCTTTTAGAAACGATGAAGGAAGCGAATCTTAGATTTAACATTTATATATATATATTTTTTAATAACTAAATATATATATATAATAACTAAATTCACAGCTATACAGTTCTATAAATCAGCAGAGTCCATTTCAGGATTGGTAGGAATGAAAACTTTGTTTAACAGAGGCTTCTCAGGGAAAAGAAATCTTGAGCTGAATTCCTCCTTGTGCAAGACACTTGAATTATAGGGGGAAAGAAAGAGAGACCTCTTTGTGCAAATTAGAGAAAAAGTGTATCTCATGGCAGATGCAGTCCTGGACACAGGGCTTGACCAGAGCAGTGCTGGCTGAATTGCAGTTTCCACATGTCCCCTTACAACGTGTGTGGTGACCCCGATGGAACTTGCTTTTGAGAAGCCCCTGGTATAGTAAGAGAGTTAAAATAGGTATATAAAGTCTCATAGTTTAAAAGTAGTTGGATGAAAGATGTTTAACAGAGGTATGGATAAAATGCCTGGGGAATTCAGGGGAGAGATAAATATGAGCTAATGTCTCTATAGCTACAGATTAAAAAAAAGACAAACCTCCAGTTGGCCGTGTGTTGTGATTTTAGTGTAGCGATTCATTTATCAGGCCATCTCGTCCCATCATTGAGGTTTGACCTTTGCCTAGAATCTGAGCCCCATGCTGCTTAGCTAATGGAGAGAATCTGTGAATATTTTTCGAAGTGATCACTTGAGGTCACAGATGACCGGTTTTAAGTTTGTCTTAGCAAGGAATGGCTACAGTGAACCTTTCCTCTGTGACTTATAAATTGGTTTTCCTGTAATCAAGGCATAGAAAAGTTAATTAAAATGAATTCTCCTGTGGCTTTTCCAAAGCTTTTGTTTTGTTTGGGCAGTAAAGCAACGTATGGGCAGAACATCTTGAATGAGGGTACACCTTTTCACACCACTCTTTTCTGATCTTTGGTAGATGTTTGTATTTATCCTTGTGAATCTATATTGACAAGCCTAAATACTTCTCAAAGTGAGCTCTGTAGAATGTTTCAGGGAATCTGTGGCTTGTTAATGTAGTTGAGACAGGTGAAGGGAAAGGATACATCATTTGAAACAAATGAAACCAGCAACATAAACACTTAATCACTTAACATATCGGCCTTATGAGAATGAAGAATCGGAGTGTTGGGAAAGATCTTAGCAGCAGTGTAATCCATTTTCCCACTGATTACAGGTATTTCTTATACTCTTTAAAACACAACCATCCCATGACAAGTGAAATATTTTAGTGATAGGAAGTGTGCTATTTTGCAAGGCAACCATTTCTTTCTTCTTTTTTTTAAAGCAAGTACTTCTAATTGACCTACATTTTCCTAAGGCTATTAGTCACCATTTCGTAGAACAAAACAAGCTTTTTAAAAAGCCAACCTGCAGCCAATTTTGAGTTTTCTCTCTGCCTTCCTTCTCTTCCTTTCTTTCTCCATCAATTTTACTTCTCTACATGGAGTGGTTTCCGGACTTTTCACTGTCCTTTGGCAGTAATTCTCTAGTTGACTGGTGCTCACATTGTGTTACTATGAAACGTTCTTCCTAGAGCTGAATATTGGCCCATGCTGAGCCCTCACAGAGAATCACAGTAATGAATTTTTTTTTTTTTTTAGAAATAGCTGTGCCACCCTATTGACCTGTGATCAGATGGCAGTCAGTAGAACTCCTATTTCCTTTTCTTTTAATGCCTATTGTCCTTCAATTTAAAACTTTTGGAGTTATCTTTATTTGGACTTACCTGTCTTCAGCTCTACTATTGACTTTGGTCCCAATTGTTCATTCTTTGTAATTGTGACTCTTGTTATCACACGTTATTCATTGCACGTGGCCTGTTTCTACATAAAGAGAGAACATTACTTCAAAACTGTCCTTGTGAAGAATTTTGGTAATGATGATTACAGAGGCTTTTTGGTGATAAGTTGCTGAGACTGCCTTTCAAAATTTTTTTTTATTATGGAAAATTTGAAGTGTGCACAAAATGTCAAATTAAACATGAAGCTTTACTTCATTTTAAATCCCTTTTTTTTTTCCTGATGGCCCTTTGCCTCTCCCACTATATATTTGCAAAAGAGCAAAATAATTTACTGAACCTTCACACTTATTTTATATAACAGTATTTTCTGCTATATCCTCCCACTTGATCTTATAATACCTTTTTTTCTCCTGTTTGCTAGGAATTGATTTTTCTCTTTGTGTGAAACTTGTGGTCATCTGGGGTTATTGTGGCGGTAACGACCGGTGGAGGGTACAGCTGGTCAACTGTAGGCTTTCCTCTTGATGAATTTAACAGACACAGGCTCCTGACTGAAGCAGGCGGCTGGCTGGTTGTAATCTCTGGGAAACTCCAGCCTGTCTGCGAGGAGGACCATATCCTTAATACCACCTCCAGGATTTTGATCAGAACAGCTGGGTTTGAACTGAATTGAGATTTTTCAAGAGAATCCAAGTCTTTCCTACGTAATACCTGTTGAGAAGATACCCTACCATTTGAATACCCTCCTTCCTTACACCTGCTGAGTGTGGAAATGATGCTCTCAGTTAAGGTTTTCTGAGAAAATACCTTGGCAGATGAAGGACTTAGTGGTGCATTAGACTAACGTGCTAACCCTTTACTACCAGGGAATTATGTTGCAATTGTAGAAAGGAGAGTTCATTTGGAGAACCCAAAACCAACTTTAATTTCCTTCAAAATTTTGGCACCGTTATGTAATTTGTCTTAAGAAATACGTACTCAGAGAAGTTAGAAAAACTAGTGAAAACACTCGGTGCCAGACAGCAGCACTAAAAACAAGTTGTACTTTATTTAGCGACAAAAGGAAAAAGCAGAGTTGTATAGCTTAACCCTATTTGAGTTCCGTACATTTCTGCATCTTCTTAAGGCCTTATAGGTTTAGAGAAAAATATTTTATTGTGAACGTTTCTTGTATAGCTTTAATTATTCTTTGGTTTGTACATTACTGTGATATCATATAATGAATTTTTTTAACAGATAAAAGATTTGGTACAGACAACAGAAGTGATGCTGTTTATCGAGGAAGTATATTTAAGCCTTTCGCGTCATCCTGTTTTCTGGAAGACTCAGCTTACCCAGCTGACCCTTCAGCTGCTGTGTGTCTGTGAAGTCAGCTTAAAGATAACTGGGGAATGCTCATCTTTAATTCACCTTTTGGCCCGCAGTGTTGAGCTTCTGAGGGAGGTAAGAACAGTAAGAAATTTTAACGTGTCAGTTGTCACTTAAGTGAGTGTTTTATAAAGGAGCTGGGTGGGTGTGCTCTTTCCATGGAAGGTGTGTTGCTCTAATACGATTAGATCACAGTACTAATGTACAACTACTACTACTATTGTTTATTATAAAAATGAATCATTAAATACTCTTTAGAGCAAGGGTGTCAGACTCACTTTCACCAGGGGCCACATCAGCCTTGCAGTTGCCTTCAAAGGGCTGAATGTAATTTTAGGACTGTATAAATGTAACTACTCCTTAACTAGGGGCAAGGAGCTCTTCATTCAGCCCTTTGAAGGCAACCTTGGGGCTGATGTGGCCCCCAGTGAAAATGAATTTGACACCCCTGCTTTAGAGCATCACTTAAGGATCTACCACTCTGGCATTTTTCATTTATTCATGTAGAACACAGGTAATTAATATTTATTACATGCCAAACCCTACAGAATACATAGATGAAAAGGTACACTGTGACCTCAAGGGACTTACAGACATGCAAAAAAATAATTGTAAAACGATAAGGTAAATGCTTTTATATATTTAAAGATCACAATTAAGGAAAGTAGGGCATGGGTTTAGATTTGAGAAGTCTGAGTAGGACTTTCCCTAGTATACACCAGAGGCTGGGAAGGCATTCCAGCTACTGGAACAGCATGTGCCCAAACGTGGAAACACGAGAGGGTAGGCGGGCGGGCGGGCGGGCAGGCAGGCAGGCATGGCCTGTTCAGAAAACTAAAAGGTGTTGAGTATTGTTGAAGGATTAAGGTGCAGGAGATAAGACTTGAGTATGCATTTATCTTGTAGGTAATAGGATGCAGAGAGGTGTCCTGATGTTTTGTGTGTGGAAGGTCATTCCGATGGTAGAGTAGCGGAGGGTTTAGAGCAGGGCAGCACACCCAGGGCAGGAAATGAGGAGGGATGCCTTAGACTGCCAGGGCTGCCATAGCAAAATACCACAGACTGGGTAGCTTAAACAACAGAATTTCTTTCCTTACAGTTCTAGAGACTAGAAAGTTCAAGATCAGGGTGTGGGGCTGATTTGATTCCTAACGAGGGCTGTCTTCTTGGCTTGTAGAGAGATGCTGTCTTGCTGTGTCCTCACATGGCAGGGAGCAGGAGTGAGCTCTCTCTTGTTTCTTCTTAAAAGGACACTAATCTGACTGGTAAAGGCCCTATTCTTATGATCTCATTTAACTTTAATTGCTTCTTTACTCCAAACACTTATATTGGCGGATAGGGCTTCGGCGAGTGAATTCGGGGTTGGAAGGACACAATTTAGTTTAAAGCAAGGTGCTCATTAGGGAAATGAAAATGGGAAAAGGAAAACGTAGGAGATGAAATCAACAGGCCCTGTGGTTGCCTAGATGGTGAGGGAGAGGGTCCTCGGTGGAGTTTGAGATTTCTGTGCACACCTGTGTAGTGCCATTCACTTTGAGAAACGGTGGCTGACGTTAGAGGGAAAACGATACATTTGGTTTGAGATATGCTTGGGTTAAGGTGTGGCTGTGTGGTTTTAAAATTCTGGGCGGAAGCCTAAGCTGAAGGTGTAGATTTGTAGACGTCTCCTTTGTGAGAAGGGTTTTTGCTGTGGGAGGGCGTGACAAGGCTTGTGTTGCAGCTGCACAGGTGCTGTTGCTGTTTGGGGTGTAAAGGTGCTCCTGCTGGTGAAGAGGAGTCTGGGAAAGTGTGGCTAGAAGAGTGTGACAAACAAGAGACAGATGGCATGGAAATCAAGGGCAGGGACATCTCAAAAGGGGCGTGGTCAACAGCAGCACGGAGAGAGGGTTTACCTAAGAGGCAGCAAGTCAGCACTCAGGGTGCGGCGAGCAGCAGCGTATCGTTCACGCCGGGGGTAGCAGGTTTGGGGGTGGCAGGAGCAAAGTCGGGTTAAGAGAGTGGATGGCAGGTAAGGAAAGGAAGTGGAGAGATTTTCGTGAAAGGAGGGTATTGACGAAGGCTTGAGTAATTCATTTGTCAATTTGTCAGTCTTGTGGTTGCAATGGTTTCACATATGCTGGGACTCATTATAGATAATGCTATTTTGTATATTGTTACATAGTGATATCTTTGTTAAAATGTGTGTATTATCGATTATGTACAATAGTAATATGCATTAACAATATATGGTAATATATATCTGTCATATATTATAGAATACCTACTATATATTATATAAAAATATATAATGAAATCATGTCACATTCCAATATATAATTACACCTATATTATATACCTACATAATTATACATAGTTATACCTACTAGGTATATGATAAATGATATATAGAAA
>VMDR010031080.1:0-12157 GCA_007922815.1 Macrotus californicus
TTTTTTTTTTGCAATTTATTCGCTGAAGACTTGGGGTCTTTCATCCTTTAGAGTTTCCCAAAGTGTGAATTTTTGCTGATATGGCCAGAGATTTCAAACAAATCACAAAGACTTTCTTGGAGAGGAAGCAAGACAGAAGGAAATAGAGATGCAGAAAAGGAAAACCACGGGATTGAATCTGGAAATGCTGAGTCTCTGCCTCACACTAGTAATGTCTTCGGGGAACTCTGCCATTCTCTATGTTTGCGGAAGACCACCACTTTTGGCAAACAGGCCAGTTCTCCCTCTTATTTCCATATTTGTGGAGCTCTACTTCTGCAGTTCTTTGGTTTTTAGGCATTTCCTCTTGGAGTAGAAGACACCTTGGGCCCCTGCAGTTTCTGTTTCCTACAGGAATAAACCTCAGAATTAAGAAGAATGGCTTTGGCTTTTGGTGAGGTGTGAATGAATTGGTAGGATTTAGGTTAAACAGCATGAATTGATTTCTATTCAAGTCAGAAATGAAAGCGAAGATACTGTCTTGTCATCAAAGTAATGTTACAGGAAATCATCTCAGTGCCTGGCACAAGGTACACACAGTACATCTGGTCGGATGTCTGGATCTCCTGGGGAGCCTTCGCAGCTTACCGTGCTCCTTAACTGTGGTTGGAAATCATTGAATCGAGGACTGAATCTGGCAGAGTTGTGAAGACCTACTTGCCATATGCCAACTATTCCTACAGTTAGGAAACGAAGGAGTTTTCCTGCACTTGGGCAGTTCTAGTTTCCTTAGGAACTGTAATTCAACCTGAAAACATATATTGATTGTACAGGGGCGGGCAAAAGTAGGCTTACAGTTGTGAGTCTGCGAAACACAGAGTTTACTCTTGGATTATTATTTAATTATTGTATTATTTGTATTACAACTGTAAACCTGTTTTTGCCCACCCTTGTATATGGCCCTTGTTAGTTCTTTGATAATTAAATAGATATAATTTATGGCATCTTAGCTACCTATAGATATTTTTAGCTAACTTCTTTTTACTTCAGAAATAAAATTAGGATTATTTTCTGTCACCTAACAAACCGTATACTCATTTGTTGGTTTGTTTATTTAAAGGCATTTATTTTTTTTTTAAAGATTTATTTATTTGTTTTTAGGGAGAGGGGAAGGGTGGGAGAAAGAGAGGGAAAGAAACATTTATGTGCAAGAGAAACAACTTCTATGATCACTTGCCTCTCACACCCCCAACCAGGGACCTGGCTCACAACCCAGGCATGTGCCCTGACTGGGCCTCGATCGGGCGACTTTTTGGTTTAGGGGACAACACCCAAACCCACTGAGCCACACCAGTCAGGGCTAAAGGCATATATATACTTGAGCCCCTTCTGTGTACCAGTTTTTGTGTAAGGCCCTGGGGATTTAAAGAGAAAAAACTTTGTTTTAGCCTTTAAGGGATTTACCGACAAGTAGGAAGATGGATGGATGAAGGAGCAGTTACATTCTGCCCATCTGGGTGATTTTCTGGAGGTGATCACAGAAAGCTGTGGAAACAGGAAAACCTAGTATTTAACCCAGGTGAGCAGTCAGGATGGACTCTCTGGAGGAGGTGCTGTGTGAGCTGTGTTTTGAGGGTGAGTAGGAATTGGCCCGATTAAAGGGAGAGGGCTGGAATATCAAAGCCAGGGGCGACAAAAATATAGGCATGTGGGAGTCAGGACACATTTTTGTTAACCGCAAATAGTTAGGGTTGAGGGGAGACATGGGACAAAACAGGAAAGCAGAGATGTTGTAGCACCTTCACGATTTGCTGGGGAGATTGGCATTTGTCCTGAAGGCGATCTAAGGATTTCATAAGGAGAGTTAACTTACCAGGTTCATGTTTTTGTGGGATAATCTTAGTTGTTAGAAATGAATAGTTTTAATTTTAAAGTCTAAGTGAATGAGGTTGTTGACTTTAATTCATAGGTAAATGCCAATTCACCTACTCATTAAGCCTCATAAGGTCTTATTTTCTAAGTGGACTGAAAATATTGTATAAATGAATTAATATTTATAAAGCACTTAGGACAATGCTGGGCATACCGTAAACACTATATGAGTTTTTCTTAAATGACAAACTCCCTCGGGCTACTTGAGTACTATTTAGCAGTTTTGTGACATCACTTTAATGCAAAAAATGGTTCCCTCTTTACCTGACTTTAACACATTCCCAGGAGTAAGTTACAAATTACTCAAATTTACATAACTAAGTGGAATTTAACATGATTAGAGATGGGCGAGACCTTAAAGTTCATCTAAACTAATTCAGATAATACTTCTCACCTGGTAAGATTAAGCCATGACCCAAAGTAAGAAAACCAGCCATGTGTTACTTAGTGTTTCAGAAAGCTCACAAGAACTGTGATAATATAGCACACCTTGATTTTACTCTTCATGTGGCCTTGTTTAATTTTTACCACTAAATGGAGAACATGTACTTTTTTAGTTCTGTGGAAATCCTGGCAATTTGATGTGAAATAATAATTCGGTTGCTGTGAGTCCATCTTGCAAAAGATTTTTTTACTACATGAGCAGTTACTTGAATTCATACTTTATATTTATCCCAAGTGGGATGATCAGCCCATACTGAAAGTGTGTTATGGCATAAAGTCCCAGAAATGATAGTCAGTGACTTCGTGTTTGATTGTGGGTAACCTTGCTATCTTCCAGGTTGTCTGCTTAGTCTGAAGTAATTTCAGCCCTGCAAAGTAGCACTCAACTATAATATTCAGAATTTTCAGTGTCTTTTTTCTGATTTGAAATTGTTTGTGCTGAAGGAATGTATGTTTGCAGATAAAAGGATACAACAGATTTTTAACTGGACACCCGCATGGACAAGATATCACCTGCTGAGTCTCAGTGTGGTTTGATGCTGATGATCATGAAATTACTCTTTTTAAGAATAAACACCTTAATGGTTACTCCTTTTTTGCTGGTCGTGCATGAGAGATTTCTGTAGCATTGCAGATAGGTTATTTGGTGATTTACTTTGTTGTGTTGTCACCTCATAAATTTTCAATAGTTTGTTCTTCATCCGGTGATTACATTTCTCTACAAATAGCAGATTTCTTTTTTTTTTTTGTTGGTTGGATGTCTTTGTTGTCAGTGAATAGATGGGCTACTTATTTCTCTTTTTTCCCTGGAAAGTGTTGTAGCTTCTTGAGTAGTCTATTCAGGTGCCAAGAACATAGACCTGTGATTTGTCATAGTTTTGATAATCACTAATGAATGGGGCACGTGCAAGATGGCAGCAAGATGGCAAGCGGTAGGAGTGCTCCACTTCTATGATTGTATTTATACATATGCCTGAGCATGGATGAGCTGTACTTAAAATTGTGCTGTTTCACTTGGGAGCACTGAGTCAGCTTGATGGTAAATTGTCTGCAGTGCTGCTTTCCTGGCGGAAAAGGGCTCCTAGGAATTACAGTTTTAGAAGTATTTTGCAAGGATAGCACAAACCTTGTTTTTTCTTAATGTGCATTTGTTAAACCTAAGTAGCTCAATATTGATGAAGTTTTGCCACGTCAAAACTTGGTTCTGCTGCTATAAATAGGAAGGAGGCATTTCTTAATGCTTTTTTATTCTACCAGCCTGCCTCTCATACCAATTAAATAGTTAAAAGAAAAGGAAATTGGGAATTGCAGGAGTTTCCCTCAAGTCTCCTTCCTACTCCATGAGTTTCCAATCTGTAGATATTTCTTTTGAGCATCTTTGAAATTCTGCCTAATGATTTCACTGTGCACAAAAAACCTGTCTTTCCTAGGTTCTTTATACCTACGCTTGAAAAATGAATTACTCCAAGAGCTTCTGGGTTATAAATATTTGTTTTAGTTTTATTTGCTTATTTAGTTTTAAAGAATGCCAAGTGTTTTATCATTTTTAATGACTCGATCCCTCCCTAAAAGCCCATGGAGGGGGGCTGCTTTCTTGTCATGATACACTGAGAGCAGGAATCTGTGAGGTTTGTAGTGCTCAGTAGCTCCCATGGGGCTCGGATAGGGCCACATATATCATTGAGTGTCATTGATAAGGCCCAAAGGGAAAAAATGTGTTAATATAAGGAGTGTGGAGAGCTGAAGAAGAGGAGGAAAGCTTGAAGAGAATAGTGATAAGGAGGCAGGAAAGAGAAATCAGGAAAAGGAAAAAATACGAGCGTGTTACCATGTATGTTCTAGTATATACTAAAATACTGAATCTGCAGTACTTTATGTGCCAGATGTTTTTTTGGGGACTTGATGTACATACACTCATTGCATCTTCACAAGAATCATATAACAGGTAACACTTGTCAGCTACAAAATCACAAAGCTGGTAGATGGCTGAGAGGCCACTTGAACCCAGGCACTTTGGCTCCACTGCACACTGTGTGCTCTGTGTGCTTAACCACAGCGCTAAACTGGCCCAACGGTAGAAAAATACCACCAGCATTTCTTTAGATGTCATTCAATAACACTGGGGTCAAAGATTTCTTTTTTTAAAAAATATTTAATTTATTTATTTTTAGAGAGAGGGGAAGGGAGGGAGAAAGAGAGAGAGAAACATCAATGTATGGTTGCCTCTTGCATACCCTCAACTGGGGACCTGGCCCTGCAACCCAGTCATGTGCCCTGATTGGGAATCCAACCGGTGACTGTTTCACAGGCTGGCACTCAATCCATTGAGCCACAACCAGCCGGGGTGTGGGGTCAAAGGTTTCTTATATCTGCCCCGTTGGAACTATTTATTTCTTTCAGTGCTGGAAAATATTTTTTTCAAGTTACATAGTAGCATAGAAGCAGAGCACAGCAGGGAGGCTTCATTTCTGCTATCCTGAGAATGAGAATGGAATGTAAATAGTTAACATTTAAAAGGTGAAAACACCTCTTGAAGGGTGTGTGTGTTTTGTTTCTTTTGCAACTGGATGTGTACACTGATTATTAGAATCTTTGAAAATCAAAGATTTTAGTATTCAGCCGTCAACACCAAAATTATGTGTGCACTTTTGTGGTCAAAATTTTATAAAACAGAAACGTCAAATGCTAAACCAGGATCCATATTCATATGACCTTCTTTAGGAGAAAAGGTACAGAATATCTTTTTTGTCTTCACGGAACAAGTAGCTCCAGAGCTCCAGATGTCAGAGCATTCGGGTAGAAGGGATAAGTAAACAATGGTAATCAAAAACAGCAGCTTCTGTGCGCATCCAGTTGGATGTGTTTATGTTGTTTATAAAAGCACTAGAAGGCAAATACTTGGTGAGAGTTGAAAAATAAGAATTAATATTTATTGAACATTTACCGTGTACCAGGCACTGTGCTGGGTGCTTTACATGCATTATCTTTCATTATAAGATAGATATGATTATTAAACCCATTTAGTCACTGAGAAAACTGAGGCTTAAGGAAGCTAATTAACCTGCCCAAGGCCATACAACTAAGTAATGGTATTGGGAAAAGGATCCTCGAAGAAAATGTTCGAAATCCACATAAAATAGTCCTTTTAAACGTGTGGTTACCAATTTATCTCTGTGTTAGAACATACCTAATGTTATTTCTTTAGGAAACTCTTGGTCCTGCCCAGGTCTCCCTCCCAGCTAACTTCTTCCAGCGGTGGATTGATGCCATGTTTACCACTTATATTCATTTCTAGAAATGAGTATAATTTCTCCTTCTATCTCAGATGTTCTTTTAAGCACATGGAAATATCTGAGTCCATATCTAAATGACTGCAGAGAGTATCTGCACCCTGAGTATTTGTTGGAGTTTAATTTGCCAGAAATTCACATTAAAGAAACTAGTAATGGAGACTTATCTTCCATTCCTCCATAGTGTCCTAGCCTCACCTCCAGAGATACTGGATGGGGATATTTTAAAAAGTCTCCCCAGTGGATTCCAGTTTGTACCTAGGGTTGAGGAGCTCTGTGTGTTAAGATTTAAGGGATTTTTTTTCCTTAAATCTCTTCGGATCTTAAGTTAGTCACAAGAGTTTGTTATCTGAATTGGTATCAGTCTTCTCAGTCACTTCCTTGACCTCTTCAATCATCCAGCAGGGTTTTTCTAATGGATATTTTGAAGGACATTGTAAGAAATATTCCTGAGAAACCAGTTACAGCAATAATCAAAGTCTTGGAGAATATCACACATGATGTCTCATCAGAACCAAGAGGAGAGATTTGTGCTGCAACTGTGTTTTCTTCTTCGAGTAGGATGCCACAAGTTTAGAGGCAAATTGTGCCCTTCTGCAAAGTGAAAGGCACAGCGTGCATTTTCATAGCAGCTTCGTAACTGGCCCATCAGCGCGCACCTTCTCATCGTTCCCATTTCGGCTCAGAAGTCATCTGAAATATCTCTCAATTTATCAATCTGGGAAGTCAGATCCGTGCACATTTTCATGTGGATGTTGTACTTTGATTAAAATAAATATTCAGGATAAAAGAAAATTGATCTCCGAGAGCTTCCCTCTGTCCATTTTTCTAGAGTAGTCACGCCTTACCCCCTCCTCATCGCATCCAGTTACTCTGTTGTCTTGTAACACTTGGTAGCATCTGACGTTCTTTTCAGTGGTCGATGTGTTCATTGTCTTTCTTCCAGGATGCCATCACTAGAATATAGACTGTGAGAGTAGTGGTCCGGTCTCTTCCTTCATGACACGTCTCCTTCGTGTACAACAGTGGTTGGCCCTGAAGAGATGTTTAATAAATATTTATTGAAGTAATGAATTTTCTCTCTCCTCCAGTTTCCTCATCTACTTGAAAATTTTATTTTGTCTTGTAATTTTCCATATAAACAATCTGAAATCCTTTTTGGAACAATGTAGAGTTCTTAAATGAATAATTTTAGTCTTTTAAAATATTGAATTTATAATCCCCTTTGATAATCACAGTTATTTTACACATAATTAAGTAGAGTTCAGCGTGTTGCATTTTTAAAAATATAAATACTCCTGGTTGTCAGAGTGGGAGGAGGCTGGGGCCTGGGTGAAAAAGGTGAAGGGATTAAGAAGCACAAATTGGTAGTTACAGAACAGTCACAGGGATGTAAGTTACAGCAAAGGGAGTATAGTCATAAATGGCAATAACTATGTGTGGTTCCAGGTGGGCACTTGAAATATGAGGGCCACTTTGTAAAATATATGATTGTCTAGCCACTCTGCTGCATACCTGAAGCTAATACAAAGTAATACTGAATGTAAACTGTAATTGAAAAATAAAATTAAAAGTAAAAATGAAAAGATATAAATACTTCATATATGAAAACTGATTTCAGACTTCTAGGTGTTTTTTACTTCTGATTTCATCATTTGAGTTGCTTTTAAGATATAAATCTGTTTTCTCCAGCACAGACTATTATACATAACTTCATTTTGAAAGTAAAATTAAAAAAATTCTGTAACATAATCCAGAAATATCAGCAGTTATAACGAGAGAGAATAAAGAACTTAATCCCTTCCCCGCCCTACTCCCTCGTCCTTGCTCTATAATCTATTTGTCGTTTTTACTGAGGAACGTTTTCAGAATCAGACTTATCAGCAAGGATAAATCAACATTTTTCTTCTCCTTTTTAAAAATTAATTTTGTACCAGGAGATTTTTAGCACTTAGCAGTAGTTGCCCTTTTGTTGCATTTTTTTTTGTCCCAAGTAAAAGGACATTAGGTAAGTTTCTGAAGATGGAAAATCGATGATGCTTTCCCAGAGAGGCCTCAAGAACTTGTGTCTTGCAAGGGTTTTTAAAGTTTTCTACCCAAGGCAGAGCTGGTTGACAGTTTTTCTTTTTCCTTTTAATTTTTATTGAATCTGTTGGGTGACAGTAAAATTATATAGGTTTCAAGTGTACAGTTTTACATCACCTGTATATTGTATTGTGTGTTCACCATCCGAAGTCTCTGTCACCATTTACCCCCCTTTACCCTCTACTGCCTCCCCCTGCCCCCATTTCCCTCTGGTGATCACCGTGCTGTTGTCTGTTGGTTGACAGTTTTCTTAGATCACTTATTCTCCTTGGTGCTGGCCTCATGTCTCTAACCTTGCCGATTAGTTGGTTATTAGTTAATTAATTCAGTTTGCCTTTTCAGTATGCTTGTTTGGGAGAAATTGCCTTCATTTCCATCACTAGTGAGGTCAAGATATTGGGGTCAGGCTCATACACACAATTTGCTTTGCTAGTACTGGCCATAGCTCAAGCTTTTCTCCAAGTGGGATTTCTTCCCTTGGACTAGAGAGCAAGATGCTGCAGAAAGAGCTGCCACTTCACAGAATCTGATTCTGCAGATTTCCACAAATTCCCGAGTGGATTTTTAATGTCCTTGGAATCTAGTGTCAGGGGTCTGGCCAGGAGCCCAGCTGTGGATCCTCAGCGGGCACACGTAGCTGTCAAGATTGTGCGTGTACTATTTAGTATAGCTAAATCAGCTGTACAAAACCATAAAGTGTGAGAACGTTTTCGCAGTTCTGGATCAATTTCCATCCTACATGGCTCTTTTTTCAGACTTAGATTCTCATGAAAGTACCTTTAAACTTGGACAGATACTGATTGATAAGACAGTGGGGGAAATTCAAGAGGTGTTCATTGCTGTCACCAAAGGTGAAGAAGCTATTTCTGACAGGTAAGGGTGTTTCAAGCCATGCTGTACAGTAATTTTTGTTGCTTCTCAGGACCCTCTAGGATAAAAATGGGAGAAGAATATTGGTACTGAGATACTAAGAATTCTCATTTAATTTAATTTCTGAGGTAAGGTTAGCATGATGTTCTTAGAGTTCTTAATGATCTTGCATAGACAATGTTCTCTCATATTTAATGAAGGAAAAGTACTATTCATAACTTAACCAATTTTTTTCTAATTTTTAAATTACTGTTGATTTTAGAGAGAGAGAGAAAAGGAGAGAAAAAAGATGAGAGAGATAGATTTGTTGTTCCACTTATTCGTGTGTTGATTGGTTGATTCTTGTATGTGCCTTGACTGGGGATTGAACCTACAACTTCGGTGTATCAGCCAACTCAGCTACCTCGCCAGGACCCTGTTGCTTCTTTCTATTTGTCATTCTCCTGTGACTTTAACCTTGTTCTGTTCCCTTTCCTGATGGCCCTACTCTATTTCTGTCAAGTGCCTTTTTTTCTCTTAGCAACGGCAGTAAAAAACAAGTCTCCGAAAGGTTATTTACATTCAGTGTTGGGAACCATCCCTGCCGCGTGTTGCTGGACTTATTTTGGGATTTGGAGAATGTGTAATAGTTCAACAAGCTTTACACTTTAGTGCTTACCTTGAAGCCTGTTTATATGTGTGTATGTGTTTCTTTGTCCTTTTCATTTTCTTTTGTTCCCCTTAAATTGTCTCTCTTCATTCTCTTCTCTGGATACAGATTCAAGTGTCCCTTCTGCTTTTCACTGCTGGAATAATCACCTTTCTAAAGTCATTTTCCTTGTTCTCACTGCTCATAACCTCATAGATTTAAACACTGAGTTATATGCTCAGTTTGCCCTCCATACTTGCTGAGCAGGTCGCTTCTCATAGTCTTTCCGAATGAACCAATCACTGCCACATCGCTGCAGGATTCACACTCAGCATCAAGGAAGGATGAGGCACTTTTACAGGTATAGTGAAGGTAAAACTGCCTCATAGTCTTGTCGCAAAATTGTCCCTGCTTATGTGTGTATTGGTGTGTGTTGGGAGGTGGGGATTAAAGCACGGATAGCTTGGGTGTGTTGACAGAAGGTGTCCCCAAGTGTTAGACTTGAATCTCAGGCTGGAACTGTCATTTGTGTTCCCCATCGTTTGTTTAGTGCTCAGCACTGTGCCTAATGCATAGGTGATGCTCAGCAAATATTTATGGTCTGCCTCTGTTTCAGTTTTCTGTCTCAAAGAGGCAGAAAAAAGTTCTGTGATCATAAAAGTTTATGTTACTGATATATAATTCTGATGTGTTTCTAACAGTCACAACACTTTCCTCTGGATTACTAAAGGCTTTTGTTGGGTGGGTTCAAGAGGAAGATGAGCCTCCTTCCACATTTGTGCCTTATCTCTGACCCCTTTCTTACTGTTCCCCCACACGGATTCTTGCTGGCCCAGTAGAGCCACCCTGGATATAATAGCCCATGTCCTGTGAGAATCCCATCACTGTGAGCCTCTGGACTGAACTAGCTGTCCCTCTTGCTTCAGGTTTGAGTCGGGGTTTATGAGGAAAGGCAGGGCTACGATGACAAAGACAGGGAACACTGGAGAAAAGTGGTGGGAACTTGAGAGTGACCGGCACACTGTCACTCTACCATGGAAAGCTGCCTTGCTGTCTCTTGGCTGCCTTAGTCACTGTGACAAAATCATTCATGTCAGTTTACCGCCCTGTCTCTCCGAACAAAAATAAATCTAAGCTATTTAACCTTTGTGTGTGACTTTATTCACCAGATTTTGCCATTTGCTGCCCGGAGCTGTTTTTTCTTTTAAGATAATGATGTATGTCTTCTGGGAGAGTGACATACAGTATTTTTGATGGATCTGAACTGATATGACATATTCAGCCAAGGAGGTCCCTTGATATTTGTTCTTGGGACTTTTTTTCCTTTCACTGTAGCCTTGAACTGAAGACAACATCCTCTTTTTTTTTTTTTATTTTTATAGATAAATTCCAGATGCATTCTTGTCTGATACGGTTTTATCTTTTTTCCAATTTTTACCTCTCTTTTAGGGACAAACAAGTTAATATAAAATGTCTACATCTTTTGTTTCTTAGGTGGTAGATATTACCCATGTAGTACTATTACTCCGTGAAATCTCCATGCCCCTAAAAGGGCGCACATCTGATTGAAGTCAGAAAGAACACCGCCGGAAAGTAGTCACTTTAGAATACGTAGAGACCGCAGCAGAGGATGACCCTTGGAGCTGTTTGCAAGCATATATATATATATCCATGTGAATAAAGGATCTGAATGTAGGCTTAAGATCAGAAAAGAAAGTAAGGGCTTGTAGGGTGGAGTTTCCATTAAAATGTTAAGCTCAAGTAGCTGGTTCACAGAAATGACTCCAGCTGACCTGGTATACTCTCAGGAACAACATAATTCATATTGTAATTACATAAATAGTTTTTGTAAGCACTTTATTGAAATATAATTTGCATATCATAGAATTTATCTATTTAACAAGAGTATACAATTCAAAGTTTATTCGTATATTCAAGGGATGCAGTCACCACCACCACAGTCGATTTTAAAACATTTCCATCACCGCAAAAAGAAACCTCAGGCACATCCCCCTGACTCTCTCTTGTACTGCCTGCCCCTGAAACCAACCCTAGGCTACCACTAATCTGCTTTAGTCTGCATAGACTCGCCTGCTCTAGACACTTCATATCATGGAACCCTACGGATTTCAAACGTTTTAGAAGGTTGAGTTAACGGGTGCCTGCTGGAAACTTCCAGCCATTAGTTTTTGTTTCCCGTGCTTTTCCTGGCAACAGTACTGGAGATATCTCTACGGTTGTGTTAATTCATCCCTTACCTGTTTCGTGGCATCGGTGAAATCGACCGTGTGAAGGTGCTTGTGAGGATTTTTTTAGGACAACTTTTATTTTCACAGTGGTAAAAAGTTTATGTGTTGAAATGGTTTAAACACACAAAAAGGTAGAGAGAATAATACGACACTCTTGTACTCACCATCCACAGTCAACAAAACTTGGTGCTTCTGTTTTTTTAAAGATGTAACATCACAGATGTAGTTGGTACTGCCCTTCCTTTCACTCCTCCTTTCCTAGAGGAGAGTGCCCTGCAGTTGGTGTCATCTTCCCTGGCTTTGTCTTCGTACCTTTACTACGTAAATATTTCCATAAACAATTTAACTATTTTGTGTGTTTTCTAAATATACATATTTGGTATCATGTAGATATTTTTGCCACTTCTAAAATTTGATTTTCAATCATATTGATACAGGTAAAATAATTGAATTCATCATTTTTTATTACTAGCTGATTTTTTCATTTCATAAACCCACTGTTTATTTATTTTCCCTTTAATGGAATTTATAGATTATTTTCCAATATTTTGCTGTTATAAGCAGTGTATGCCATTGATATATACATGTGTGTGTCTTTCTGTGGGGCATATATTTAGAAGTGAAATACCAATTGACATTCCATCAGCAGTGCATGAGAATTTCTATGTATCTCCATTTTC